>ML104606.1:9523-26225 GCA_003697995.1 Taxidea taxus jeffersonii | reverse complement strand
GAGAAAAACATGCAGCCAAGAATACTTTATCCAGCTAGGTTATCATTGAAAATAGAAGGAGAGATAAAAAGCTTCCAGGACAAACAAAAACTGAAAGAATTTGTAAACACCAAACCAGCTCTACAGGAAATATTGAAAGGGGTCCTTTAAGCAAAGAGAGACCCTAAAAGTAGTAGATCAGAAAGGAACAGAGACAATATACAGTAACAATCACCTTACAGGCAATACAATGGCACTAAATTCATATCTCTCAATAGTTACCCTGAATGTAAATGGGCTAAATGCCCCAACTAAAAGACACAGGGTTTCAGAATGGATAAAAAAACAAAACCCATCAATATGCTGCCTACAAGAAACTCATTTTAGACCGGAAGACACCTCCAGATTGAAAGTGAGGGGGTGGAAAACAATTTACCATGCTAATGGACATCAGAAGAAAGCTGGGGTGGCAATCCTTATATCAGATCAATTAGAATTTAAGCCAAAGACTATAATAAGAGGTGAGGAAGGACACTATATCATACTCAAAGGGTCTGTCCAACAAGAGGATCTAACAATTTTAAATATCTATGCCCCTAACATGGGAGCAGCCAACTATATAAACCAATTAATAACAAAATCAAAGAAACACATTGACAAGAATATAATAATAGTAGGAGACTTTAACACACCCCTCACTGAAATGGACAGATCATCCAAGCAAAAGATCAACAAGGAAATAAAGGTCTTAAATGACACACTTGACCAGATGGACATCACAGATATGTTCAGAACATTCCATCCCAAAGCAACAGAATACACATTCTTCTCTAGTGCCCATGGAACATTCTCCAGAATAGATCACATCCTGGGTCATAAATCAGGTCTCAACAGGTATCAAAAGATTGGGATCATTCCCTGCATATTTTCAGACCACAATGCTCTGAAGCTAGAACTCAATCACAAGAGGAAATTTGGAAAGAGCACAAATACATGGAGACTCAACAGCATCCTTCTAAAGAATGAATGGGTCCACCAGGAAATTAAAGAAGAATTGAAAAAAACCATGGAAAGAAATGATAATGAAAACACAATGGTCCAAAATCTGTGGGACACAGCAAAGGCAGTCCTGAGAGGAAAATATATAGCGATACAAGCCTATCTCAAGAAACAGGCAAGGTCTCAAATACATAACCTAACCCTACACCTAAAGGAGCTCGAGAAAGAACAACAAAGAAAGCCTAAACCCAGCAGGAGAAGAGAAATAATAAAGACCAAAGCAGAAATCAATGAAATAGCAACCAAAAAAACAATAGAACAAATCAATGAAACTAGGAGCTGGTTCTTTGAAAGAATTAATAAGATTGATAAACCCCTGGGCAGACTTATCCAAAAGAAAAGAGAAAGGACCCAAATAAATAAAATCATGAATGAAAGAGGAGAGTTCACAACCAACACCAAAGAAATACAAACAATCATAAGAACATATTATGAGCAACTCTATGCCAACAAATTTGACAATCTGGAAGAAATGGATGCTTTCCTAGAGACATATAAACTGCCAAAACTGAACCAGAAAGAAATAGAAAACCTGAAAATGCCCATAACCAGTAAGGAGATTGAAACAGTCATCAAAAATCTCCAAACAAACAAAAGCCTAGGGCCAGATGGCTTCCCAGGGGAATTCTACCAAACATTTAAAGAAGAATTAATTCCTATTCTCCTGAAACTGTTCCAAAAAGTAGAAATGGGAGGAAAACTTCCAAACTCATTTTATTAGGCCAGCATCACCTTGATCCCCAAACCAGACAAGGATCCCACCAAAAAAGAGAATTACAGACCAATATCCTTGATGAGCACAGATGCAAAAATTCTCACCAAAATACTAGCCAATAGGATCCAACAGTACATTAAAAGGATTATTCACCACGACCAAGTGGGATTTATTCCAGGGCAGCAGGGTTGGTTCAACATCCGCAAATCAATCAATGTGATACAATACATTAACAAAAGAAAGAACAAGAACCATATGATACTCTCAATAGATGCTGAAAAAGCATTTGACAAAGTACAACATCCCTTCCTAATCAAAACTCTTCAAAGTGTAGGGATAGAAGGCACATACCTCAATATTATCAAAGCCATCTATGAAAAACCCACTGCAAGTATCATTCTCAATGGAGAAAAACTGAGAGCTTTTCCGTTAAGGTCAGGAACATGGCAGGGATGTCCGTTATCACCACTGCTATTCAACATAGTACTAGAAGTCCTAGCCTCAGCAATCAGACAACAAAAAGAAATTAAAGGCATCCAAATTGGCAAAGAAGAAGTCAAACTATCACTCTTTGCAGATGATATGATCCTATATGTGGAAAACCCAAAAGGCTCCACTCCAAAACTGCTAGAGCTTGTACAGGAATTCAGTAAAGTTTCAAGATATAAAATCAATGCACAAAAATCAGTTGCATTTCTTTATACCAACAACAAGACAGAAGAAAGAGAAATTAAGGAGTCAATCCCATTTACAATTACACCCAAAACCATAAGATACCTAGGAATAAACCTAACCAAAGAGGCAAAGAATCTATACTCAGAGAACTATAAAGTACTCATGAAAGAAATTGAGGAAGACACAAAGAAATGGAAAAATGTTCCATGTTCATGGATTGGAAGAGTAAATATTGTGAAAATGTCTATGCTACCTAAAGCCATCTACACATTTAATGCAATGCCTATCAAAATCCCATCCAATTTTTTCAAAGAAATGGAACAAATAATCCTAAAATTTATATGGAACCAGAAAAGACCTCGAATAGCCAAAGGAATATTGAAGAAGAAAGCCAAAGTTGGTGGCATCACAATTCCAGACTTCAAGCTCTACTACAAAGCTGTCATCATCAAGACAGTATGGTACTGGCACAAAAACAGACACATAGATCAATGGAACAGAATAGAGAGCCCAGAAATAGACCCTCAACTCTATGGTCAACTAATCTTCGACAAAGCAGGAAAGAATATCCAATGGAAAAAAGACAGCCTCTTCAATAAATGGTGTTGGGAAAATTGGACAGCCACATGCAGAAAAATGAAATTGGACCATTTCCTTACACCACACACGAAAATAGACTCAAAATGGATGAAGGACCTCAACGTGAGAAAGGAATCCATCAAAATCCTTGAGGAGAACACAGGCAGCAACCTCTTCGACCTCAGCCGCAGCAACTTCTTCCTAGGAACAACGCCAAAGGCAAGGGAAGCAAGGGAAAAAATGAACTATTGGGACTTCATCAAGATCAAAAGCTTTTGCACAGCAAAGGAAACAGTCAACAAAACCAAAAGACAACTGACAGAATGGGAGAAGATATTTGCAAACGACATATCAGATAAAGGGCTAGTATCTGAAATCTATAAAGAGCTTAGCAAACTCAACACCCAAAGAACAAATAATCCAATCAAGAAATGGGCAGAGGACATGAACAGACATTTCTGCAAAGAAGACATCCAGATGGCCAACAGACACATGAAAAAGTGCTCCACATCACTGGGCATCAGGGAAATACAAATCAAAACCACAATGAGATACCACCTCACACCAGTCAGAATGGCTAAAATGAACAAGTCAGGAAATGACAGATGCTGGCGAGGATGTGGTGAAAGGGGAACCCTCCAAACTGTTGGTGGGAATGCAAGCTGGTGCAACCACTCTGGAAAACAGCATGGAGGTTCCTCAAAAAGTTGAAAATAGAGCTACCTTATGACCCAGCAATTGCACTACTGGGTATTTACCCTAAAGATACAAACATAGTGATCCGAAGGGGCACGTGTACCCGAATGTTTATAGCAGCAATGTCCACAATAGCCAAGTTATGGAAATAACCTAGATGTCCATCAACAGATGAATGGATAAAGAAGAAGTAGTATATATATACAATGGAATACTATGCAGCCATCAAAAGAAACGAAATCTTACCATTTGTGATGACATGGATGGAACTAGAGCGTATTATGCTTAGTGAAATAAGTCAACTAGAGAAAGACAACTATCACATGATCTCCCTGATATGAGGAAGTGGATATGCAACGGGGGTGGGGGTTAAGGTGGTAGGAAAAGAAAACATGAAACAAGATGGGATTGGGAGGGAGACAAACCAAAAGAGACTCTTAATGTCATAAAACAAACTGAGGGGGGTGAGGGGGGAGAGGGGTGGGATAAGGTGGTGGGGTTACATTATATGTTTAAATAAAAAAGCTTAAATAAAAAAATAATGAAAAAAAATGACTATAAATTAGAAAGAATGAATACAATTTGTCACGGTCTACTCCAGATGACATGTTCTTCTGTGCCCATTTTGTATTATTTTGAGCCCTAGTGAATATTATTATGTTTTCTGGATATGCAAAAAGAGGGTGACCAAGATAGAGGGAACACAGACTTTCTGGTGACAAGAAATTGATGTATGTTGTTAAAATTTAATTAGCCACCTGATGTATACACTTCAATCTCTTATTAAGTTTGAAGAACTCGAGTCGGATGGGCGCAGTCAGTTCTGAGAACCAATATCCGAAAGCTGAACCATGGCTTATTATAAATCAAAAGGCTTCTTCCTAAGCCGATAACTAGATTTCTTTTGATAACACCTCAAATTCATTGCCCCCCTTTTACCTTTATAACCACCACGAGTGTTGATCAGTTTTTATTATCTGCACCCAGTAGCTGACACAAAAACTCAGAGTCATATATAAATCACCAAACTGAACTGAGACCCCTGCTCGATTGTTTCCTAGAGAAGCTTGGTTTGGGAAATATTCCCAATTTCCCTAGGGCCCATTAAGAAGTAAATGACAAGAAATGGCTTCCACTGTATATTCAAAATCTTCGTGGAATATTGGATAACGTAAAGCCACCTCTAACAGTCCTGCCTAATTCCACCATCTCGCCCGCCTAGTAACAGCTTTCTCAGGTTGGGATCCTGATCTCTTCATTTGAGATTTTACTTCTCACCCAGTTTCCAGTCTATTAGAATTCAGCATACGCTGTATCCTGAGGCGGCTGCTGCATCTCTCAAGTGAGATGCTGGTTTTGAATTCAGGGAGTTAGTCCAGGCTTTCTTATTCTATCTGGTGTTTTTTTTTTTTTTCCCAAAAAGCCTGATATTTGGGGCACCTGGGTATCTCAAGTGGTTAAGCATCTGCCTTTGGCTCAGGTCATGATCCTGGGGTCCTGAGATCAAGCCCCATGTCAGGCTCCCTATCAGTGGGAGCCTGCTTCTCCCTCTCCTCCCTCTCTTCCCTCTCCTCCCTGCTTGTGCTCTCTCTGGCTATCTCTGTCACTATCTGTCTCTCCCTCCCTCCCCCCCAAAAAAGCCTGATATTTACTTTGGGAGCTGATAGCCTCTGTGAAGTCACCCTAATCCATCAGTCAGCCTCAATAACTTTCAACTTCAAAGAGAATGAGGTCTAGTTCCTTATGCCATTCTTCTCTAAAGGCCCCATTTGCCTCTATTTTAAATTCACGGAGGCAAAGAGACCTGTAGGGGGATGATTCTTTATGTTCCCTGAGGACAGTAGCTAAACCTCAGACTCTAGATTAGCAAAACAAACACAGCAAATAAATGAACTCTTCTCCTTATATTCTTTCCCTACAATGATGCCTTGCCTTCTGTCTACATAATCCAAAAGGATCTAATGTCAGTTCATCCTAGAACAGAAGGAATCTGCCCCCACTGGAGTCTCCGCCTCCAGAAACAGAAAACTGTTAACAACCTTAAGTGTGAGCTCTGGTTTCTACTCCTCCAAAAAGTGCCTGAATACTGTCATCATCTAGAACCCCGTGTCATCACGGATCTGATGCAGTCCTCGCAAGAACCTTATAAAGCAAGCATTCTCATCCTCGTGTTACAGACATAACCACCTACCGCCCAGGCACACAGCGATTAACTAGCAAGTGGCAAAGCGTACATTCCAGCCTCTGCTGCTCCTGATCTTTTCCATGGTGCTATTGCCCCCAGTGAACATCTAGCAGGAATTAATTTCTCAAACTGCTTCTGTCACCCTGACAGAACCTAAGGGAAAGGGACAGAGGCCAGGTACACTTCGTGGAGGTACATTCTGTGAGGGAAGGAGGACAGATGGAGCTGAGCGTTGCCCCTTTTCCACTTGGAGAGTGCAGGCTCAGGGCATCATGGCTACAGAAAGCAAGGGGGACATGGAGGGCTCAGGCGTCTGGGAGATGGTGGGAAACAGGATGGAATGCCTAACTAACCAATTGTCAAAACAGATGTATTTATTATTTATTTAGTTCCTACCAGCTTTTGGTTCTGCTTCTCTCCCGACCCCAGATTCTTGCTTCTGTGTTCTGACTTGAATGAAACTGGACTCTCTGTGTCTCTTTCATCTGACAACTCCAGAGGCTTTAACATTCACATATTTCCACCCAGGCTTGTGCCACCAGCTCTTTGGAACCCCAGCCCTTGCCAAGGTCCTTCGGTTGTGGTGGCACATCAGTTGATGTTAGGCGGCTGTTTCTGGAGCTTTTTGCAGAATGCTCTAAGAATAGATTCATTCTCTAACAGAAGAACTTCTTTTGAATAGTCATTCCCTCCTCTTGTGCCAGCACACATGAAAGCTTCTAAATACCTAATTTGTCCTCTCTTGCTGGGCAGTCCTCAGACTATATGACTCAAAATACAACGATTTTTAAAATAAAATTAATAACATAGTTTTGATATGAGTTCTGCTTACTCTATTTTGCAGAATCTTTTTTTTAAAAAGTGTTATTTATTTATTTATTTATTTATTTATTTATTTATTTATTTGACAGAGAGAGAAAGAAAGAAAGAGAACACAAGCAGGGGGAGCAGCAAACAGAGGGAGAAGCAGATTCCTCCGCTGAGCAGGGAGCCCCATGCAGGGCTCTTTCTAGCCCCGAGATCATGACCTAAGCCGAAGGCAGATGCTTAACTGACTGAGCTACCCAGACATCCCTCGATTTGCAGAGTCTTGATGAAATGGCTAGGTGAGGTCTACCCAATCTAGAACTTCTGAGGAGGTTAACTTTAAGACTTTATGACAAGGACAAGAATATATAATCTGAGAATGATTGTTTTGTGTTGTGAACTCAGGAATAACTACATACATTTGTACATACTACACAATACTCTTTTGGCATTACAATTCATCCCTGTCAGAGAACCAGGAAAAGCCTTGGTGGCAGCTGGGAGGACCAGCTCCCTGCTCGGTGGTTCCAGTTTGGTTTCATTACATAACCCAGATTCTATTGATGCTCTCTTGTCAATCTTAGGTTATTCTTGTCCCATTCAAAGTTGGGACAATCGCTTCTTTGTATCAGAATGAAAGAATTCTCAGTTCTTGTATTAGTTAAAAGCCCAGTTTAATTACCGATCTTTAAGTTACTAAAATGTAAAGGAAATTGCTTTCTTCTAACATTTTGCAAACATCTAGAAATAGATTTTGATTTGTGTGTTTGATATTCTGAGCTCTCTGTCTATCAAAGTGTCAGTTGTGAATTTTGGTGTTTGCTTTTCAATAAGCTCCAGCATTATCTCCCAATGTTACCATTTAACTAAAGGAAAAAAAAAAAAGAGTAAGGGCTAACTATGTGTGAAATTTACAAGAGGATACCATTAGTGAGGCAACCTAAAGGTGACTTTGCTAGAAGCAGAACTTGATAAAAGTGAGCCCTTTGTGCATGATGTCAGCCCTGTGGTGGCCTTGGCACTCCCACCCCAGCCACGCTGGACAAACAGCAGCATAGCCTGCCTTGCCAGTCTCAGCATTTGACATGAATGGCGGCATCTTCCAGTTGACTTTAATGCTTTCCCATTATCACCGTTCATGAGCAAGCTGGCTAAAATATTATTCACAACCCCCTAGAGAAAAGTGTCTGAGGAATCTTGGCAGCACTCATGTGAGAGATAGAGCTCTACAGAATAAACCTATTTATTTATGTTTGCATTGAGGATTTCACTGTAGATGAACCAATTTTCCTTGACAGGCTTTTCCAACCGTGTCCAGAATCCAGGAACTTTACTTAATATTTTCTTTATTTTTAGTTAATATTTATTTATTTTAGTTAATATTGTCTTTATTTTTTAAGCAAAAATAGAGTTTTTAATTTTCTGATACATCATATCTTCATTATAAAATAAAGAATGAATCATTGAACACTACATCAAAAACTAATGTACAAAATGTTGGCTAATTGAGTTTAAAATTAAAAAAAGATAAACTATGGGCCGCCTGTGTGGCTCAGTGGGTTTAAGATCTGCCTTCAGCTCAGGTCATGATCCCAGGGTCCTGGGATCGAGCCCCACATCAAGGAGCCTGCTTCCCTTCCTCTCTCTCTGCCTTCCTCTCTGCCTAGTTGTGATCTCTGTCTGTCAAATAAATAAATAAAATCTTTAAAAAAAAAGGTAAACTAAATAAAACAAATTAAAACCTTACAGACAAGCCTAACATCACCTTTACCTACCTACAGCAACCCTAGATGCCTCCCAGAGGTTACCCACTTTTGAAGCGGGAGAGCTAGGTTCTTGTCTCAGGGACTCGTTGAAGAATGAATTTTGAGGACAAAAGAGAGTGAGTAAAGTGATTGAGTTTTATTCAATGAGGATCCAGAAAATGCTCTCAGGAGTGAGAGGGGTTCCACAGGGTGGCTACTGAAGGCCTTTAGGGTTGGTCTTTTATGGAAGGTTACCCAAGGAACCTAAATCCTATTAACATCTCTAGTAATAGCACCGTTGAGTAGAATCTAGTGATAACTCCTTCAATGGCTTGCTTCCTTTTTGGGTCCAATAATCCTTTCTTGGCCACAAGTACCTGTTATAACAAGGACCCACTGCAGACACCTAGGATAGGATGGTCTGGTTTGTCCCCTTATCTCTGATTTCCTTTTACCTCCATATTTATGGGATTTTTATGAGCCTGATCCCACAGCCCCCTACCTATCTCTCCCTCCCTTGGCCCGCCTGTCCCTTACTCACTTTCATCTGTTTGCTTTACATCCTTCATACATTTACTATAAAGTCATGTGTATATGTGTGTGTCCACATAGAAATTATATCAGTTGGCTTTTCTATGTAAATGATATCACATTTTATATATTACACCTTGTTTTTTGTTGGAAATATCTCTGTATCAATATATGCAGATGTATCACATTTTTAAAAGATGAGAGATAATATTTCTTATTTTAAAATGTATTCTTTCGGTGGTTAAATACATAAATTATATTCCATATAATAGTACCTTAATACCATGACAAAGTTGAAGTCAATGAGGCACATACATGAGTGGTGACAAGAAAAGATCTCTAAAATATAGTGAGAAAAAGAATAATTCATATATTACAGTCCAAATGTAAATTTATTTTTAAAAAATACATGTTTTGGGGTGTCTGTGTTTCTATCTGATACATTGTAAAAGGTGGAAGAATATATCTTAAACTGTTAAAGTGGCTGGTTTTGTTTAAGTGTTGCTTTAGATTTTGGTGTTGGTGTGAGTTTTCATCCTTCTTAATTCTAATGTTACATATTTTAGTTAGATTTTCAGAGCTATTTAGTCAGGGACAAGTACCCAGATGAAATATTAAACCAGAAATTACCATACATTTATTTTAAGCTTAATTATTTGCAGACTATATACCCATTTTCTTTTATTCCATCTATTTTGTTCAACAATAACAAAAATGAGTTGAATTTTATCTGTGCCAGGAACTGTGAGAATAGTCATGGAGAAATGGTGGGAAAAAATTGTACTATTTTTTTCACCTTCTACAGTTTTCTCTGAGTTTGCTGCTTATCTGAATCAGTTGGTTACTGTTCTCAAACTTCAGAATTTTTAGTAGCTGGTGAAATATTCTTAGGTCTTCACCCCCTATTCACGCACTTTCTTATTTCGCTATTTTCTCATTCCAGTTCACAACCATCTTATCAACTGGATTCATAAAATTACATTTCATTTAAGTATAGTGTCTTGTCTTGTATAGGAGACAGAGCAGCTCGGGAAATGCCCCTGGTGCATGTGGGTTTTTTAACATTATTTTTAATCACAGATCATATGTCTGATTATTCCATCCTAGTTGGTGAGGTTTAAAAAAATATTCCAGATCAGAATTGTTTTCACGTATCATCAAAACAAAGTTAGTGAAAAATCACGTGGACTTACCTAGGTAAATAAGTTACTTTTCATATTAACTCTGTGGTTGGCCTATTTTTATTATTAATATGTCAGTTCAGGTTCCACAAATTGTCAGAACTCTATGGATATGTTTCTAATTTCCTGCCAGTTTATGAAGTAAAGATCATCTGATATCATCTGAACAGTATTAACTTCCAGTAAAATCTTTTACTATTCCATCTGTATGTATCTGAATGTATCAAATTCTTTGAGTCCAGCTTATATACCTGTAGTGGTGATTAAATTGCATTTGCTATGAACAGATAGTCTCCCCCTTACCTACCCTCCACACATACACCTTTGTCTCTCTCTCTCTTTCTCTCACATTACTGTCCAGTCAGATACCAGTAAAGGCAAAAGCAATAAGAATTCAATAAGAATTGCAATTCTGCTAGATAATTTAATCTCCAGTGATCTGGAAAAATAGTTAACAGAGATGGACTCCTGAAAGCTAAATTTAGTTCAGGGGTTATGATTCAAAACTCAGCAGAATTAAAAACTTGCTTTTGTAGCCTCATATGGGCATTCACTGTCTGCTCTCTTTCCCAATAAAAGGGGATGTAGTTACAACCCCCCTGGTCCACCAGGACAGGGAGGGGGGATTCAGGGCGAGACTCCCATGCAAAAGAGATACAGAATATTAGCCATAGCTTATATTTCTCTAAACATGTTCATTTCAAATACTGTCATCATGCTCAGCTTAGCACTGCTGGAGAAGCAGGAGTGGGAAAGTAGAATGGAGGGAATCCATCTTGGCCAAGGCAGGGAAATCTTACATACAGAGATGAGCCCAGCAGTATTAAAAAGTGGTAAAGCATAATGCTTAAGAACAGAGGCTTTGATTGACATTCATGTAAGTAATGGTATAAAATGAAGCTCAGTTGCAAAGTTGCCCTTTCCCTCTGATTAGTGTTCTCATGGCATTCCTTTTCTTTTTCTTTCTTTCTTTTTTTTTTTTTTTTAACTCTCAGTCCACCTGTATCTTTAGGATGTATTTTTTTTTGTAAAAAACTTACAATCACATCATTTTAATTCAATCTGACAATTTTATCATTTAGAGTATATAATACATTTACATTTAATATAATTACTGAGATAGATAGAAATAATCAACTAATTATTTGCTGTCAATTTGTACCATCTATGTTTTCCTTTATTCCTTGTTTTCCTGTCTCTTTTGCTATAGTATTTTAATTTCATTTTATCCTATTACTATGCTTTTGGAATCTTTCAGTGTTTTCCTAGGAATTGCAAAATGCATTCTTAAATTAGTGGTCTATCTTAAATTAGTAATTTTGCCATATCTCAAACTATGGAAGAACTTTATAGCAGCCTAACTTCATTTATACTCTCCCATCTGTTTGCTATTGTCATAGACTTTTCTTCTAGATATTATTTTATTCCCATAAGACATCTTAATGCTTGTAGATTTTAATGGCCAATATTCATTTATTTTTATCTATATATTTACCCTATCTGAAGTTGCTGATTACTACTTGATTTTTATACTTCCATATAGAATCTTTATTTTCCCATTGTTTTGCTGGCAATAACTCTTTCAAATTTTGTTTGTCTGAAAATGGTTTATTTCAAATATATAGGATTCTAGTTTGGCACTTTAAAGATGTCATTCCATTGTTTCATGTCTTTGTTAGTTTATGTCGAGGTTACTGCTCATTCTTGTTATTTCCTTTTTTTAAAAAAATATTTTATCTATTTGAGAGAGAGAGAGAGAGAGGTAATGTACACAAGCAGTGGGGGGTGGGGAGAGGATAAAGCAGAGACCTGGGTTAAGCAGGGAGCCCAACGCAGGGCTAGATTCCAGGACCCTGATATCATGACCTGAGCCAAAGGCAGAAGCTTAACTGACTGGGCCACCCAAGTGCACCTGTTTTTTCCTTTAAAATTATGTCTTTTTTGTCTTCCTGGCTATTCTTAGTATTTTCTCTGTAACCTGGTTTTCAATAAGTTGTTGTGGTGTGGTTAGGTCTAGTTTTGTTTTTATTTTGATTAGGGTTCATGGAGCTGTTGAATTGGAGGATTGCTGTTTTTCATCAGATTTGCAAAATTTCAGGCATTATTTCTTTAGCGATTGTTGCATCTTATTCTTTCTTCTCTTTATAGAGCTCTAATTACATGTGTGTTAGAACCTTTTCACCATGTTCTACATTTCTCAAGTTCTGTCATGGTCTTTCCATTTATTTTTCTCTTTGTGGCTCACTTTTAATGTTTTCTAATGGTGTATCTTTGAATTCATTAGTCCTGACTTCTGATCTTTCCATCTACTGTTAAACACATTGAATGAGTTCTTAATTCCAAGTATTAAATTGTAAATTAAAATTCTGAAAATTTCTTACTGATCAATGGAGCAAGAATCATAATGGGAAGTGGCTCCGTTTTGCTGCTTTTGAGACAAAGGAAACACTCCCATTGAATATAGGAATCACACTGAAGATACAACACAATGGGTTCAGGGTCCAGTTAGTTATTCATCTCTCTTGGTGGAGTATATCAAGAACTGGAAACATGGAGGCAAGAGCTTCCCTAGTTGACAGAAGAGCACTGACCGATATCGACTAAGTGGGAAAATGGTGGGAAACAGTTTGCATAGACAAGATCCCAAAGAAATGCTTCAAAAAAGGCCTGGCTTGGGGACTTTTCAATCACTCCATTCGAGAAGGGTGGCAAAATGGACATTTCAACTTAAGTCTGCAGAAATAAACACACACACACACACACACACAAATACACACATATATATACATGTTCAAGAATATAGAACTTGATAGGGGAAGAATGTAACGTGTTAGCCCTGAACAGAAATGCCACGAAATTCCATGTAATTGGATTTCTATAAAATTCTGTATAAGCTACAGAGAAAATTCTTTCCATGTTCCAGACCTCAAAGACTTCGTGTATGCCAAGATGATGAAATCTCTTTCTGAGCCTTCTTTCCCAACTTCAGACCCCTTATACATTCAATTTTTATCACTATTCTATTGCAAATTCTGTATGTAAGAGAAATCAAACATATCTGGTCACAACTTGTTCTTTCTTTTCATTCACTCAACAACTTGTCTCTTGAATATTCATGAGGCTCCAGGCATGATGGTAGAGGCTGGAAATCCAGAGATACATACAATAGATCCCAACATTCAGGAAGTTCAGTTTTAAAGGAGAAGATGAAAGAAAAATGGGTACAATGCAAACATGATGACAGTTAAAAGGCTACAAGACCCCAAACTGGCTCATCTTATCCAGGTGTGGGTTGTGGGGGAGAAATTCATTAGTGGTCAGGAAAGTCCTAGAGGATAAAACATTTGTGCTTTCTCAGAGAATTGGGAGGACAACACCTGAGCAGGTAAGCAATTCCTATCTCTGCCACCGATCTTCATTCAGCCTGGCCTATGACTCTGAGCGGGGTGGCTTCCCAGGTCAGCACTGGCCTTGGAAGCTGCCTCTATGGTTACATCTCTCCCATAAAGTACCCACTGCAGTTTGTTTACTAAGAGTTAGGTCCCTGTCTGCTTTATATTGCAGTGGTTTTCAGGAGGCCATGGGGTATCCTGGTAAGAGCACCCAGAATTGGATCGAAAGAAATAATGGCCTATGTATTTCCTGCTCCTTTGATCTGAAGTTTCATAGTCTTTGGGAAACCATTCAACCTCTCTGAAACTCACTTTCTCACCTGTGAAAGGCTAATAATTATACTTGTGCTTACCCCAAGGGAGGGTGTAAATATCAAATGCGAAGAGAGATGAAAGCAGGTCAAGCACAGCATCAATATCAATCATGTTCCTTAGGTTTGGAGGACAATGGAGTGTGACTTCCATTGGAACACTCCAAAGACTGAGCATGTAAGGAGAAGACGAAGGTTTTGGAACTTTGTCAAATAGAGAGCTATACATTTCAATCGAATTCAGTATTTATATCGCTGCTAGCATCTCTCAGTTTCCAATCCGGCCTGGATTTCATGCCAACCATTTACTAGCCTTGGACAAGTTATTTATCTTCTCTTTCAATTTCCTGTTGGGTAACATGGGGAGAATCAAACGTACTTCAAGGGGATGTTCTGAGCATCATTGGAAGTAAGGAATGGGAAACACCACGGAGCGATGCTTTCACACGCAAAGTTTTAACGGAGGAGAGAGTCCTTCAGCGAGAACCTAGGGGCCAGGGACCGATCAGGGGAAAGGGAAGGCAGCCCTGGGGCAGCACGCGCCCTACAGATGCGTCTCCTTCCCTCCGGACCGGGAGGCGGCGTCGCGGGAGGAACCGGCCTCTGGCCCCAGTAGGGGGCGCCGACGCGCCGCACTGCAGCATCGTGGCGGCGGAGCGGCGGCCCCGGCCGGGCTGAGCTCGCCTCCTGCCGCAGTCCCTCCGCCGCTCGTCCTGGCGAGCGCGAGCGCGGGGACCCCCGCACCGGTCGGTCGGTAGTCGCAGCTGCCGCGGCGGCTCCCACGCGCGATCGCGGCCCCGCGCCTCGGAAACGCAAGCCGCAGGCTGGGCGGCGCAGCGTGGGAGGGCTCCGCGGTCCCGGGGGACCTATCCCGAACTTGCAGAGGACCGCGGCTCTCCCGGGCCTGGAGAGTGTGAACAGGTGAGTGTCACGCACGTGCCCAGGTGGCTCTTTCGAGACGACTTCCTGCAGACCCTTGAGACCCCCTGAACGCTTGGCCTCTGGGTCGGGTCTCCTGGTCACCGCGTCGTCCCAGGGCGGCTTCGGGGTTCGCGGGGAGGGGATGTGAGCGCAGCGCCTGGGTTTGACAGCGCCCTCGGAGCTGAGGCTGAGAATGCCCTTTTTGACTTGGGCTGCATTTCTCTCCAGGTTGAGAGCAACTGACCTGCAGTCCAGGATGGGCCTGTTGATAGTTCTGTTCTAGGATACCTGTTGCTTTTGGAGCAAAGCTATCACCAGGGTTCTTGCACGATTAACCTTGTCGCTGTGGGTGCTGCGTTGCAAGATGAGAGAGCATTCCCGGCAGCCAGAAGAGGAGAACTTGATTTCGGAGCTAGGGAAAAGGCTCTCATTCCCACGGCCAGACTAGATGCTTTGCTTGCCTAAACAGCTGCGCTTTATTTTGATGATAAATACAGAAGTTAGAAAAACTGTTACCTTATAAAGATGCTTGCTTTTTTTTTTTTTTTTTTTTACCTCCCAAAGAGGAAGTGGAAAGCAGGGATTTTGATAAGTATAGTAGTGGGAATTATGAATGAAATCTTTCATAAAAAATAATCAGGTTATTGGTGACTTAAATGTCACAGGTCTAACAGATCGTAAGCTCCTGGAAGGTAGCCACTTTTGTTTGTCTGTGCTTAGCACAATTGTGGAGTAATCAATGAATATATTAGTAATAACACAGTATGGGAGGCCAGCTTCTTTTTTTCTTCTTCCTAAGCTTCCTTTTAGTTCTTTTATGTTTAGGGGGAGAAATCACTATGCCTTCAATCTCTTAATTATCTATGTGTGATTTTAGCTTTAGGAGTGATAGGAACTCAGAAGTTTTTGTCTTAGTAAAGCACTGTCCACATAAGTAATAGCAACTTCTAGACCCAGCCAGAATATTTCTGTACAATAATATTAAAACAAATGTTTTTAGGTCCATGTTATGGAAGGTCTTGGATTATAAATTATTTTGAACATCAGAAATTGGCAAAAGGTCACTTATTACAATTTACACATTTATCTTTGTTTTATATCTTTGTCTAATGTAACATCACATTTTTATGTGAAAAACAAACTGTTGAAAGATGCATGTCAGTTTGTGTCTTCCTTTAAGTGATTTTTCTAAGCATAAGGTTGACAATAAGCAGCTGTACCTTCATAAGTGAAAAAATTACCCTACACAATTTCTCTTTCTTATGTGAAATTCCTATACCTCTGAGGCCATTTGGGAGTTAATGAAATATTTGACTTAACAAATGTTTTTTAAAAATCACATCTGATGACTACTTTCAGGAACTATAAATAAGATAGATAATTACTTAGGTTTTATGTGCATGGGAATGAACAATTTTGCATGAAATAACAAATTGTTGTTTATACAAGCTCCAGACCCTTGCATGGTCTGTGTTTCAAAGAAATGCTTGCCATTCTTATTTAGAATTTATGTAGTTATATATCTCCATATATT
This sequence comes from Taxidea taxus jeffersonii, assembly GCA_003697995.1. NCBI lineage: Eukaryota > Metazoa > Chordata > Mammalia > Carnivora > Mustelidae > Taxidea > Taxidea taxus. Next base: position 9,915 of record ML104606.1, on the reverse strand, counting down.
ATGCTTTTGTGATGTTCTGTAATGAAGCACGGAACTTTAAACATAGGGCCTTTCCATAATGAATACATATAAAATGACAAATAAGGGAATTCTTTTATCTTGAGCCAAAAGTATGGGCCTGGACAAACTGCAGATGTTAAAGCTTCTGGCTTTCCAACTATTAATGATTACAGAGAAATTTTTTGTTGTTGTTGTTATTGGGGGTGAGGTAAACAATAGCTAATGCCAATGTTGACCTTCTTATCCTTCAGAGGAAGCTCTGACCCTTTGGAAATCAGCAAGTACAAAATTCGTTAGGTACAAGATGGTGGCTAAGATGCCTAATGAGGAAAACAATTACATGTTCATGTGTTTGTAGAAATCCTTTTTCAGCAGGATTTTTTTTTTTTTTT
>RCUC01141830.1:0-41895 GCA_003697995.1 Taxidea taxus jeffersonii | reverse complement strand
GAAAGGGGAACCCTCCTACACTGTTGGTGGGAATGCAAGCTGGTGCAACCACCCTGGAAAACAGCATGGAGGTTCCTCAAAAAATTGAAAATAGAGCTACCTTATGACCCAGCAATTGCACTACTGGGTATTTACCCTAAAGATACAAACGTAGTGATCCAAAGGGGCACGTGTACCCGAATGTTTATAGCAGCAATCTCCACAATAGCCAAGTTATGGAAAGAACCTAGATGTCCACCAACAGATGAATGGATAAAGAAGAAGTGGTATATATATACAATGGAATACTATGCAGCCATCAAAAGAAATGAAATCTTACCATTTGCGATGACATGGATGGAACTAGAGCGTATTATGCTTAGCGAAATAAGTCAACTGGAGAAAGACAACTATCACATGATCTCCCTGATATGAGGAAGTGGAGATGCAATGGGGGTGGGAGTTAAGGTGGTAGGAAAAGTAAAAATGAAACAAGATGGGATCGGGAGGGAGACAAACCAAAAGAGACTCTTAATGTCATAAAACAAACTGAGGGGTGTGGGGGGAAGAGGGGTTGGGAGAGGGTGGTGGAGTTACATTATATGTTTAAATAAAGCTTAAATTTAAAAAAAAAAGAAAAAGAAGGGGAAAAAAAAGAATAGATTAAATGTCTTAATTAATTTGCCAAGAATAAAGAATCTCTCCAGGACAGTGACCAACATGGCCTGTGTTGGCAAGGATTTCTCTGCCTCTAACCCCTAGGAGAGTCTACCAGGAAGGCAAAACCACAGAAAGTAAAAAAAAGTCGGTGTCCAAGTGTTCCTAATAATACATGAGTCTCCAGCCTTCACAAATAATTATATCCTCACAACCAAGAATTACTATTTTCTAAATCCCATGGCCTTCACAATTACAGTAGACCCCAGAATATTATACCTTTGCAGTGAGGTAACTCCTTTGCAAATTGGGACACAGACCTCTTATTTAATTATATAATGAGATGAAACTGTAGTTCAGTTTCAATTCAGTGACTGGAGCAACTAAAATTTGGTTGTTTGAAGAAACTGGAAATCTAATTTTCAGTATAAAAATCAAAAGCTAAAGTATAGAGATTGGGAAGTATAATATTGGAAGTCATCAGGATAATTTGGGAGTGTTTCTTTCTAGATCAATGGATGGACCAAATAAGAATGTCTTTGATCTATGATACTAAGATATAGGACTATCTGCTTTCATATTGGGACTATTGGGAAAAACTTTATTGTAAGATTGGCTCCATAAAACTGATTAGATCTTTACTGAGAGTCTCATTTAAGTGTAGATCAGAACAGACAATATTTTCTTGAATCTACAATGTTATAGCTGCCTGAATATAAAAGGATGACAGTGTCTTTTACTTGCATAGGGAGATAATTAGAAAGATACATATATGTACATATACTTACACATATATATATATACATATATATATGTAAGGTTTTTTTTACATGTAAGTTTCTAAGTGCCGAATATAGTAATATGAAAGAGGGCCTCAATTATTAGGAAAAGATACTCTTCCAATGTAAGGTCTAAGGTGTATCATTTAATTCAGGAGCTATTAACTATTTGTGATTATTTAAATTTAAACATAAATTAATTAAAGTTCAGCTCCTCAGTTGTACTAACAGATTTCAAGTGCTCAGTAACCACATGTGGTTAGTGGATACCATATTGGACAGGAGAAATACAGCATTCTTCTGTCATTATGGAAAGTTCTATTGGACAGTGCTTTTCTGGCAGTTGGGGAGAAATATCTTAAAATAAATTTAATTAGGGCTTTAAAATCTTATCCTTTCAGTAAAATCTTCCATGAACCAATTTCTGTCATAGATTACTAAAATCAGTCTATTTTATTATGCTATCCACACAGTGATTCGATTTCTAATTAGAAGTTGATGAAGTTCTTTCATTTACTACAGCATCATTTATACCATATTTTCCAACTGCATTAAGAATTTAAATTATCTCACAGAAGATAACAAAAGGCAGGGAAATGTACTCAAGAGTCTAGAAAAAATAAATGTATATGAGATGTATGTGTGTGTACACATAAGCATGTGTATATGTTTGTGCTGACTGAAATAGTGTGTTTCTACATTCTAAAGTAAAATGTTAGGCATACTGTGCTCATCTTTACAGCATTGCCTAGAAGAGGCCAGTTAAGTCCAGTGACCATCATATACTTTTGGCCCACATAAGGGAATAATTAGAATTCTTGGAAGGAATTCTTAAGAGCAAAGAATTACCAGTGGCTCTTAAAGCTTCTGTTTGGAAGTGGCATACTGTTCACATTTCATTGGCCAAATCAAGCTAAATGAAACCTGATGTTAATGGAGGTAGCAAAATATAGTCACCTCATAGAGAGCAACAGCAAATAGAGACAGTAATATAAGGCCCTTTGCTAATCGTAAAATAAATAGCTTACTTGCTTTCTTCTATACAGCCTGTTAAAATGTAGTTAGTTCCTAAGTAGTATTTTTATCTCTGCCTAGAAAAAGGAATCCTATTTTTAGAACATCTGAAGTATCTGGTTCTTCAATATAATCAACAATAGGCCACTGTAGTTTCTGGAATCTATTATCAGACTCAACCTAGACTCCACTACACTGGTTGCCTTCCTATTGTAATCTGCATCTGTAGAATGAATTACAAAAGCAGAGAAAACTTGCTCATAACTCTACCTATTCTAATCACAAGAACCTCACATGAAGTAAAAAGTCTGTTAATGACTGGAAAAGAAGGTGATAGTTATGGCCATGGGAATACAAGAATAACAGCCCCTGGAAAACTTTACAAGATTATGGTCATGTTTCTTTCTCCTTATCCAGGTATTTCAGAGAAAGATGTATGGTGGTCACTTTATTCTATATGTATAAATACCGCCTAACCCTGACCTTTCAGAAGAACCAGCATAGAACCAAGAAATGATGGCTATGAGACAAGTGACAGGTGTTTTTATCCACTTTTTGCAAAGTAGCCAACAGAGCAAAGAGAAATTAAACAACTTGACTAGGGTCTTGCAACTCTCAGGAGCCATATCTGGATTCTGGATTTGAATTCAAATCTTGCTGATTCCAGATTTCCACATGGATCTGATGAGTATGCTTCTACTCACATCAATAAGTAGCATTTTTCAGGTGACATTATAGAATTTGCCAGGCGCACTGCCAAGAGCATAACCTATATTTGTTTATTTATTCTTAAAATCACCCTGTGAAATAAGTATCATTTCTTCTTTTTTTGTGACTTAGGAAGAGGAAGCTTCAAGAGGTAAATACTGCATACAAGTTATACTACTACTAAGTGTTAGAGTCAGAATTTGAAACTAAGCCTAATTCTAAAGCCATGTTTATAACTACTTACTAATCTCTGCTATTAAGGCTTCTCTGCAATGCGTAACATCTGCATCTAAAATCTAGGGTACCTTTGGGACACCTGGGTCGGTCAGTTGTTAAGTGGCCAACGCTTGATTTTAGCTCAGGTCATGATCTCAGGGTTGTGAGATTGAGCTCCATATTGGGCTCCATACTGGGTGTGGAACCTGCTTGATTCTCGATTTCTCTCTCCCTCTGTTCCCTCCCTCCCCACCCCACCCCCCGCTCATTCTCTCTCTCTCTCTCTCACTCTAAAAATAAAATTTCTTTAAAGCCTGGAGTGCCCTGAAGTGGAAAGAGAGTCAGTAAACCTAAAGTGATCCCAGAAAGGTAAATAAAAGACAAGCGAAAAAAGATCTGAATTACTTGAGACATAACATGTGGGATTGGATAGTGATATGGTTTATGGTGGAGATGAGAATATTAAAATTAGAATTAGAAAAGAAAAGTCACTAATCATGAAATAAAAATGGACTTCAGTCTAGAAGCTCAATTACTAATTTTTCCTTTCAGACCCACTTTTTTGTCTTAAACACGCTTATTTTTATTCTAATCCAGTTGAAGTAAGCTTATAATTAAAGTGGCATTTACTACATTGGATGTTTTTCATAATGATTAGATCGGAATGTTGAGGGTAGAGAAAGGCCCTTGGGATCTGGACACATCCAATGTCTTGATTACACAGAGAAGCAGGCAGCTGAAAACCATTTTTAGTGGGAGACTGTCTGAGTCACAGGCATTTTTAGATGGTAAGCCAAAGCAGAAGCTTTCACTGAATTCTCCATGATATGGTTATTGCTAGGGACTGTGTGTTCATTATGTTTTCATCAGTGACCATTAAAAGAGAGCAGGGAAAATGAATGAAGGATTATTAAGATGACTGAACATGTAATAATTGCATGCAGTTCAAACACATCTAGTACTAAAATATGCTATGCTATGACTGAAGTTAGGATGCAGATAACTGACGTTAGTTATCATTACTAAGGGCCTTAGAGCCAATCTTTTTTTAAAAGACCTGCTACCCAAAATAATAGGATTAAGAACTGAGGCCCTTGCTAGGCCAAATTTAATAGGAGTTGGTATATAATTTCTCACCACTTCAACCAGAAATAAGTAGCACACTACATACTGCAATACTTAGAAATCCCCCTCAAGAGAATCATTCCCAATTCCTATTTTTTGGAATGGTTTCCAGAACCAAAAAGACTCTTATGTCTTGCTACTAATTTTACTCAGAAGGCAAATGTCATTGAATTAGCTAGCTAGAAATGGCAGAAAAATGATAAAGTTTTCCTGTAAGACAAATAGTCTTACAGACCTCAGGCTGTGCCAGAATGGAGATAATTACTGTTGGTAAAGCAGTTGGGAATTGTAGTTCTGGGCTTAAGAAAGATAATTTTGTGCCCATGAGAACTTAGAAAGTACCCCTTAAAAAAACAGATTTTTCAGGATACTCACCATACTCTGCAGCCACTGAAAAGAATATATAAACTTCCAGGTGTCAGATTTTACATGGAAGGACTCTGTTCTTCCTAGGAGGAAGAAATGACCAAGTTTAGAGTGATGTTACCAAGATGGCAGAATGGGAAACTCCAGCCTTCATTCCCCCCAGTAAAGATCAACAATGAAAAAGCTATTCCTGAGTAAAACCAGTTTGGGGAGAGCTCTGGAGCTCTGGAGTCCACTTGGGAAATTTTAGCTGGGGTTCCTGGGTGGCTCAGTTAGTTAAGTGTCTGCCCTTGGCTCAGATCATGAATCTGGGATCAAGCCCCAGGTCAGGCTCCCTGCTCAGCGGGAAGTCTACTGTTCCCTCTTCCCTCACCCCCCCAACTCATGCTCTTTCACTTGTTCACTCTCTCTCAAATAAATAAAAAATCTTAAAAAAAAAAAAAAAAGAAAAGAAACTTCAGCAACATAGTAGAACAAAAAACTGTAAAATGACAGCACACAAAGGGAAGGAAGAATAGCTCTATTTTGCCTGCACGTCCCAGCCACCAAGCTAGCATTGTTGACCACCAAGAGAAACTCCCTAGCTAGAAAGAATTTCCCTTGCATGGAAAGGAAGAGCATGGTGAACAGCCAGTTTCCCCAGTTTTTCAGGACACTATGCAAAGGTCCCACTTCAGTTTCATTCCAACCAGAGATTGTCAAAGCTGAGACTAACAGAAACAGCCAGGAACAAAGAAAAGCAGAGACTACCAGTATTATCCACACAGTGGGAGTGACTGAGTTTCCCAGTGACCTGCTCTGCAGATGACCTCAACAACTTTTGCCATTGAAGAAACCAACAGTCAGCAAAACTGCCATAGGTTCCCTGCAGATTTCACCAGGTTTTACCCCCACAAATATTTGTGTTTGCTGATACCAGCTACCTGAGTCCACCCTGCTCCTCATCTCTGCTCTCACCAGATCCCAGGAACCACACTGGAAACCCAGGCCTCTGTGGCTTTGTGAATGCAAGACATTACCCTACTCCTCTACAGCTGTGTGCACTCCACTTCTGTGTGTGCACTCAGATATGGCCCCTCCAGCTATGTGTTTGCATGCCACCACCCTAACAACTGTCACTGGCCTCCACTGTGATGTGCAGACCTAAGGAAAACTGGGAAGTCACAGTCGTATATGCCAACAACCAGTACCATCACAGCTACCAGTGTGCTTATAGTAGCCCCTGAGACTTGCTACCTTCTCTGACCCCTACCACTACATGTGTTTGCTATTAGCCCCTATCACTACAATGGCACATGTAGCTGGCCCCCACTGCCAAGTGTGTGCATACTGCCAGTTCATGGTACTACTTCTACTTGCCTTCATACCTAACCATTGGACCTAGAGGCACTGCTGAGTATCCCAATCATGCTTTCATGCTCTGTGGACAGCCCCCACCACTAAAATGCTCACCAAGGACCATGTAGTTGTTGTGGACCTCAAAAGCCTGGTCTCCATGCCCTCCTCCGCCCCCGACAACACATCCCAACACTTGGTGGCCTGCATCACTAGACCCAGGGTCACAGAATACTCCAGCATGCCCCACCCATGGATAAAAGTAATTTCTTACCAAACTTAGTCAAGAAAGTCTAGAAGAGGTAACTGCTTTTTCAAATACACAGAAACCTATACAAGGCTACTAGGATCGTGAAGAATCAGGTAAAAATGACTCCACCAAAGGAATACAGTACACCTCTAATAAGTGGCCCCAAAGAAGTGGAGATATAGGAATTTCCCAAGAAAGAATTCAAAATAATTGTTCTAAAAGTGCTGTCAGAGAGCTACAAGAGAAAACACAAACAACTTAATGATATTAGGAAAACAATACAAGAATAAAATGAGAAAGTCAACAAAGAAAGAAATCAGAACCAAACAAATTTTGGAGCTAAAGAATACAGCAACTGAACCCAAATATTCATTAGAAAGCCTCAACAGTGGACTACTAGATTAAGCAGAAGAAGGAACCACTGAGCTCAAAGAGAAGTCATTTGAAATTATGTAGTCAAAGAAGAAAAAATGAATGAAAAGGAATGAAGAAAGCCTACAGGTCTTATAGAGCACCACTAAGAAAAGTAATCTGCATATCACTGGAGTCCAGAAGAAGAGGGGGAGAAAGAGAGCTTCTGTAAAGAATTGGCCTAGAACTTCTTAAACCTGAGGAGAGATTTGGACATCCAAGTTCATGAAGTTACTAAGTCACCCCAAAGCTTCAAATCAAAATGATCTTCTCCAAGACACATTATAATAAAACCATTTAAAATCAAAGAAAAGAGAGAATTTTAAAAGCAGCAAGAGAAAACAAAATTACCCTGTACAAGAGGACCCCTCATAAGGTTATCAGGAGCTTTCTCAGCTGAGCCCTTGTAAGCCAGGAGAGAGTAGGATAATATATTCAGAGTTGAAAGAAAGAAATTGCCAATCAAGGATACTTTACCCAGCAAAGCTGTCCTTCAGAAATAAAGGTGAGATAAAGACTTTCCAAACAAAGGCTAAGGGAATTCATCACCACTAAACCTGCCCCAAAAATGCTGAAAGAAGTTCTTCAAGTTGAAACAAAAGGGCATTAACTGTAATGTAAAAAAATATAAAAATTTTAAAAAGACCGGCAAAGGAAAGTATATAGATTCAGATAATTCTAATATATAGTGGTGTGTTAACCACTTTAATGTAAAAGTTTAAGCACAAAAATATTAAGAACAGATATAGCTACAATTATTTGTTAATGGATACATAATATAAAAAGATGAAAAGTGTGACATCAAGAACATAAAATGTGGGAAAAAGAAGTTTTTGTATGGGATCAAAGTTAAATTGTTATCAGTTTAAGATGTTTCAAGTGAGCTGAAGGGTAATCACAAAACAAAAACCTATAGTAAATATACACAAAATAAAAAGAAGGGAATCAAAGTATACTTTATAGAAAAGGCATCATTTCATGAAGGAATACATCAAGCATGGAAGAAAGGAACAACAGAACTATGAAATAGCCAGAAAACAATTAACAAGATGGCAATAGTAAGTCTTTATCTACCAATAATTACTTTAGATGTATATTGGTAAAATTCTCCAATCAAATGGTGTTAGAGTAGATGAATGGATTAAAAAAAAAAAGACCTAGCTATATGCTGCCTACAACAGACTCACTTCAGACTCAAGAACACACACAGGCTCAAAGTAAATGGATGGGAAAATCTATTCCATGCAAATGGAAATCAAAAAGGAGCAGGGTAGCCACATTTAAGTCAGATAAAAATGACTTTCAGTTAAAACCTGTAAAAGAGACAATGAAGGTCATTATATAATGATAAAGGGATCAATTCATCAAAAGGATATAACAACTGTAAGTATATATATATGCATATATATATACACACACACACAATTTCAGAGCACATAAATATATTGAGCAAATACTAATGATTTGAAAGGAGTAATAGACAACAATATAGTCATAGTCAGGACTTTAATACTCCACTTTCAACAGCGGGTAGATCATCCAGACAGAAACTCAATAAAGAAAAAAACAAACTTGAACAACACTATAAAACAAATGGACCTAAAAGACATATAGAACATTCCCTCAAATAGCAGCAGAATAAATATTCTTCTTAAGCACACACAGAACATTCTCCAAATAGATCATATATTTGGTCACAAAACAAGTCTCAGCAAATTTTTAAATGTTGGAAAATTTACTTGGTATAATGTCAACCATGATGGCATGAAGCTAGAAATCAAAAATGGGGGAAATGTTGAGAAATATGTGGAAATTAAACTCACTCCTAAACAACCAGTTGGTTAAGGATTAAATAAAAAGGGAAATCAACACATATAAAACAAACAAAAATGGAAACAACATGCCAAAATTTATAGGGTATAGCAAGAGCAATGCAGAGGGAAGTTTATAGTGGTAACTGTCAGCATTAAGAAAAAAACAAGTATCTCAAATATACAACATAACATTATGCCTCAAGGAATTAGAAAAACAAGAAAAATCTAAGTTAGCCAAAGGAAAAAGATAACAAAGATCAGAGAAGATATAGAGAATATAAAAACAATAAGAAAGATGAATAAACTAAGAGTTGATTTTTTAAAAGATAAAAAAAATCAATAAATCTTTAAGTAGACTTTATAAGAGAAAAAGATTCAAATAAAATTATAAATGAAGCAGACATTGCAGCTGATACCACAGAAATACAGAGTGTAAAAAGAGACTACTATGAAAAATTATATGTCTACAAATCAGACAACCTAGAGAAAATAATAAATTTCTAGAAACATAAACCTATCAAGTCTGAATCATGAAGAAATAGAAAATTTGAATAGACAAATGATAGGTAAGGAGATTGACTCAGTAATCAAAAGCCTCCCAACAAAGGAAAGTTAAGGACAGATGCTTTCACAGTTGAATTCTACCAAACATTAAAGAATTAATGCCAGTTACTCTCAAACTTCCAAAAAGAAAACACTCCCAAATTTATTTTATGAGGACAGTGTTACCCTGATACTAAAGCCAGATAAGGATATTAAGAGAAAAGTAAACCACAAAATTTCCGATGAATATCGATGCAAAAATTTTCAACAAAATATTAGGAAATCAAATTGAGCAGCACATTAAAAGGATCATACATTATGATCAAGTGAGATTTATCCCTGAGAGGCAAGGATGATTCAACATCTGACAATCAGTAAGTGTGATACAGCAGACTAACAAAATTAAGGACAAAAATCATATAATCATCTCAACAGATGCAGAAAAAGCATTTTACAAAATTCAAAATCCTTTCACGATGAAAATGCTCAACAAACTGGGTATAGAAGGAACAAATCTCAACATAATAAAGGCCATATATGATAAGCTCACAACTATCATACTCAAAGGTGAAAGTTTAAAACGTTTTCCTCTAAGGTCAGGAATAAGACAAAGGTGCTCATCATGCCTTTTCAACATAATATTGTAAGTCCTAGCCAGCACTATTAGGCAAGAAAAAGAAATAAAAGGCAACCAAATCAGAAAGGAAAAATTAAAATTATCTCTGCTGATGACATGATTTTGTACATAGAAAATCCTAAAAACTCCATAAAAAAACCCTTAGACCTAATAGTTGAATTCAGTAAAGTTTTAGGACACAAAATCAATATATAAAAAATCAGTTGCATTTCTAGAGTAACTATCTGGAAAAAATGAGCAAAAGAACCCATTTATAATACATGCAAAAGAATAAAATACTTAGCAATACTTAGCAATAAATTTAACCAAGGAAATGGAAAAACTATACACCAAAACTGTAAGACATTAATTATATTAACAAAAATGCAAAAATAAAAGGGAGGGGACAATACCCATGTTCATGGGTCAGAAGAATTAATATTAAAATGTTCATTTTACCCAAAGTGGTCTATAAATCCAGTGACATTCCCATCAAAATTCCAATTTTTTTTTCATAGAAATTGAGGAAAAAATTCCTAAAATTTGTGTGGAATCACAAACAATCCTGAATAGCCAAAGAAATCTTGAGACAAGAACAAAGTTGGAGGTATTACACTTCTTGATTTCAAACTTTGTTGTAAAACTAAAGTAATCAAAACAGTGTGGTAATGGTATTCAGGCACATACACAATGGAGCAAAATAGAGAGCCCAGAAATAAATCCATGTATATATGGTGAAATAATATTTGATAAGGAAGCTGAGAATACTCAAGAGGGAAAAGACAGTCTCTTCAATAAATGGTATCAGGAAAACTGAATATCCATATGCAAAGAATAAAATTGGACCCCTATCTTACACATCTATTAAAAATTAACTCAAAATGGATTAAGGACTAAATATAAGACCTGAAACCATAAAACTCCCAGAAAAAAACCTAAGGAAAAATGCTCTTTAACCTCCATCTTGGCAATGATTTTTTGAATATGACACCAATAGAGCAAACAAAAGCAATGATCAAAAAGTGAGACTGCCACAAACTACAGGTTTCTGTACAACAAAAGAATCAACAAAATGAAAAGGCAGTCTGTGGAATGGGAGAAAAAATTGGCAAAACCTTATACTTGATAGGGGTTAATAAAAATATATGAGGAATTTCTAACACCCAATAGCAAATAAACCTCAAACACTCCAATTCAAAAATTGGCAGAGGACTTGAAAAGACATTTTTCCAGAGAAGACATACAAATGGCCAACAAGTATAGAAAATGGTACCCAACATTTCTAATTATTAGGGAGAAACAAATTAAAACCATAATGAGATATTAGTAACACCTGTTGGAAAAGCTACTATCAAAAAGATAAGATGGTCACCTGGGTGACTCAGTTGGTTGAGCCGCCAACTCTTGGTTTCTGCTCAGGTCGTGATCTCAGTGTCCTGGAGTCAAGTCCAGCATAGGACTCTGTGCTCAGCAGGGAATCTGTCAGCATTTTCTCTCTCCCTCTGCCCCTCCCTGCACATGCTTGCCCTCTTTCTTGCTCTCTCTGTCTCTCTCTGTCTGTTTCTCTTTCTCCAATAAGTCTTTAAAATATAAGACAAGAGATAACAAATGCTGGGGAGGGGTAGAGAAAAGGGAATGCTTGTATACTGTTGGTGGGAATGCAAACTGGTGCAGCCACTACAGAAAACAATATAGCAGTTCCACAAAAAATTAAAAATAGAACTATAATATGATCCAGTAATCACACTACTGGGCATGTACCTGTAGGAAATGAAATTCCTATCTAGAAGAGATACCTAAACTTTCATATTCACTGCAGCATTATTCACAGTAGCTAAGACATGGAAACAATTTAAGTATCCATGAATAGATGAATGGATTGGGGCACCTGGGTAGTTCAGTGGGTTAAAGCCTCTGCCTTTAGCTCAGGTCATGATCCCAGGGTCCTGGGATCGAGCCCCGCATCGGGCTCTCTGCTCCTCAGGGAGCCTGCTTCCTCCTCTCTCTCTGCCTGCCTCTCTGCCTACTTGTGATCTCTCTCTGTCAAATAAATAAATAAAAATCTTTTAAAAAAATAGATGAATGGATAAAGAAAATGTGAGATATATACATGTGGAATGTAAGATATGAATAAAATGGAATGTTTATAGAGAAGACAAAAATGCCCTTGTTGATAACATGGATGGACATTAAGGGCATTATGCTAAGTGAAATAATTCAGAGAAGAAATACTGTATGATCTCACTTATATGTGGAATCTAAAAACATCAAACTCACAGAAACAGAGTAGATGGTGGTTGCCAGAGGCTGAATGGCAGGAGGGAACAGAGAGATGTTGATCAAAGGGTACAAATTTTCAGTTGTAAGATGAGTAAGTCTGGAGAGATAATGTACAACATGCTGACTATAGCTAACAATATATACTGTATTGTATATTTGAAAGTTGCTATGACAATAGAGCTTTAATATTTTCACCATAACAATTCTAAGGAAATGGTAATTGTGTGAGGCAATTTATGTGACTAATCTTATTGTGGTGAACATTTTATAATATAGGCATGTATCAAATCATTACATTATACACTTTAAATTTACATGAAGTTATTTGTCAATTATATCTTGAGAAAACCCCCCAAAAAGTCTATGTAGGATTTAGGACCTAATTTTTAAAAAGAGTGAATATTCACACTCACTTATTATTCCAATTTAGAGTAGTAAGTACTCTTAAAGGCTTTTCTCTAATCCTCATTCCTCTCTTCATTCCAATCTTGGAGTCTGATTGTAAAACTTAGTACCATGTACCTACAAGCATATATTGGGTCATTAAGAATTTCTCCTCCTGTAATATGCTACTATTTGATATAAGGTCTGACCCCAATCATAGATTCTTATAGGTATTTAGAAGAAAATTTAAAACTAAAGGGAAAGCACAGTCATTTTGTCCCACTATAAACAAATCAATCTGTGATTTGTATATTGAGACTTTCCCAGAGAGATTTAGGCAATTAAGAATTGGAAACCCTTAATTAGGATGAAAAAGACTCTGCTGTGGTAGATGGAAATGTTGATGAGTTCCAGAAGGGCACTCTGCTTTGGAAGAGTTAGGTAGTCAATGCAATGTAGCATCTAAAGAAGTGTGGAACATTTCATTACCAAACATTTTAATCATGCTTAGAGCTTCCCTGGAGTGGCTTCTCATGTGCCCTGATCTTTGGGGCCGATTTCTTCAGTGTGGTTTTGTGTACGTTAGGTGTGTGAGTGACCCTGCTTTCCCCAAGTGGAACTAAAGAGGGTGTGTTAAATACAACACCTTCCAGAGCTTGCGCTGAACTTTGCCAGCAGTATGGCATGTATAACCATCAATTATAAGCAAAGAAAATTTGCTTCGACCCCTCTCTCTGCCAGCCATCTCTCTAGTGTCCAAGTTTCCCTCTGCAGCCGAGTGATTTATGTATCATCCTTTCTATTTGGAATAGCTCCTCTGTTCTCTACACCTGAATCCCTCCTGTTCTTTAACAGGGAGCTTGAATGTTCCTGCCTCCGGACAAGTATCTGCACACTGGCCTCAGATTTTGTTGTAATTTAATTGTGAATTCCTTGATTGTATGGTACTGTACCTCCCTGGGTTCAGAACACAGTACTAACAAGAAGTCTTCAATTAAAATGGAGTAAATGGTGAGGAGTGTGTGAGATACTTGCTGTTTCAGAATTTAGGAAAGCAAATGTCTAAGGGAAAATAGGAAAGTAGGATTCATGATAAAAAGGCTTTTCATAATAAAGACTCCAAATAAAGGACTGCATTTAGGAAACTTAAAATGCTGTTAATCACAAATAGAAATCTAAAAATAAGTTCAGATGAGTATATGTAGGAGAGAGAGAGTAAGAGAATAGGAATTAAGATTTCTGCAAAGTGACACAGGAAAGAGATAATAACCTGGATATTTCAGGCCAACAACAAACCACCTAATGATTATTTTTGGTGTATTGGAAGAAGAAACAGATATTTTCAGTTCCTGGGCAATATTAACAAAATTTATTCTACTGTTAGATATTCTCTCTGCCAACTTCCTAAAATCATCTAGAAATATTACCAACTTTTCTAACTTTATTTTCCCTGCTACTGTTATTTTATATATTACTCCATAGGCATCTTATTATTTTCCTGCCTATAGGGAATAATTTTACTTAAATATTAACATTAGTCACTTGAGCATAGTATTTCAGTAACATTTTTATCCCTCTGTTTTTGAAAGACCATCCATTACTTTTATTCTGTTTCCTGCATTGACATTTTTCATGCTGTTTGCAATAATTTTCAGTAGGAAAAATAAAAAGAACTTAAATGTATACAGTGATGCTTCCATAAAAATGGAATTTTCAAAGACATTTGTTTCTTGGATCTGTTCCTACAATTTCAAAATAGGAATGTTATGCCCAGGAAAATAAGCAGTGTGGGAGCAGGACATATTTTACCATTGTGGTTATGTTTAAATATCCCAAAATATTTTTGTTTGTTTTTTTAGTTTGACAAGAAAATATTTTGTGCATTCAGATTTCTTTCCTATTTATCGAGATGGTTTTTCTCATTGTTCCCTGTTGTTGGCTCACCTACATATATGATTTCTGCCTGTTTTCTGGTTGGATTCCTGAGAGATGGTAACACCAAACAGGTTTATTCAGCTGCAGGAGAACAGAACTGTAGGAAGCAAGCAAAGGCTATTAGCAGAAGCCAGGAGGAAATCTTGAAAAGCATGATGAACTATGTCACATACACTAAGGACACAAAGAAATTGCATTTTGCATCCTCCAAGGAGCTATTGATGGTAGATAGTAGGATGTTGAGAAGCCAGAGCGCTTACTGGGGATCAATGCAGCGTCATGGAGGTGAGAGAGAGCTGGCGAGGACTCTGGGAGCTTGTCTGGTCGCTATGGCTGACCAAGCAGGAACACTGCCCCCAGCCTCAAGCTGTTTCTACAGCTTGGAAACCCTGAAACTAGCCTCAAAAAAGGGAATAAAAAAAAAAAAACTATAGGGAGACAGATCTTTTAGTGCATGGGTATATTAGTCATTAGATCCATAGATAAGCTTAGCTGCTATTTCCAAAAAAATTGCAGATCACTGCAGGGTTAGCTCTTCCCCCTGAAAGCTGTTCACATTGATTTGCCTCATAGATTGATTGCTTTTGGCATTTGCAAACCCCCTGAATAACAGAAGGAAAAAATATCCAGTGGCTGGGCCAAATTCACACTTAATGAGTGAGTGTGGAAGACACATTTGTTGTCACATTGACTTGCTATGGATAACAGCACTTAAAAGTAGTAACAGCTGGAGTTGGAGTTTTTTAAATTAGGGCTGTATTATTAAGGGGGGAACCAGGATGATGGAAATCTGAAGGAGATTAAAAGCTTTTTTGAAATAAATGGGTCTTATGCTGCATCTCGTGATGGTGGCCACCAGATGGACATGACACATTGCTCTGGTCCCTCATTGGATGACTTTTACTCACCTGGACTTCAGCCTTGTGCCTTAGCCTGCAATGAGGTCACTCTAATAAGAAGCAGCACAGAACCTCTTTTGTATTTATTGTGGATGTTTTGTAAAGTATATTGTCCAGTAAATCTCAGGCTGCCTTCTTCACGAAGATATCCAGGAGAAATTCCTCATAAACCTTAGATACAGGAAAAGCTATATTCTCCAAAAGAATGGTGATTGTTCTCCTTTAAGTACCCTGAATCTGGTGACTGCCACAATTTCCTTTCTGCTAGCTCCTGTGAAGCAAGAGTTAAATTTAGGGTTAGGATAAGACTTTCCATATTCTTTGATGTTCATTACTGTTCAATTCCTGGCTTCAAAGTCATTCCTGGCTTCATTTTGTTTTCTTTCTTCTACTTTCTTTTTAGTTTTCTCATTTTTTCTTGTATTCATTTTTGCAACGTAGCAAAGTATAAAGAGCAGTAAATACAAGTCTTGTTTTTTAAGAGCAAAATTGTCATTTAAAATTTTGCCCAAGTGGCATTTTAGTTGTGAAACAAACTATCTTTAATTTTTAAGAGTTCCATACTAAAGTATACATGGGAGTAGAATGACATGGGACTGTGATTTGCTTTAAAATACTTCAGTAAGAGTGCTCGCTTCGGCAGCACATATACTAAAATACTTCAGTAAGAAAGATACAGCAGGGACGGAAAATTTTTGAAAATTGTTGAATCTAGGTAGTTTGTTTACTATTCTCTCCATTTCTGTGTATGTTTAAGATTTTTATTTTATTTTTTCAGTGTTCTAGGATTCATTGTTTATGCACCACTCCCAGTGCTCTATGCAGTACGTGCCCTCCTTAATACCCACTACCAGACTCGCCCATCCCCCATCCCCTCCTCTCCAAAACCCTCAGATTGTTTCTCAGAGTCCACAGTCTCTCATGCTTCGTCTGTTTTCCATTCGGATCTAATTTCTGATATCAGGGGAAGCCAAGCTGTTTGTTACCCTGACAGTTAAGTTTCCTTTAGAAAAACCTTTGTTTGTTGTTCATATATTCTTCTGAACTTGGTTTGGTTGTTTTGTTTTGTTTTTCTCTGCCTGCTCAGTTGAAGCTTCAAGTCATAAAATTTAAAAGAATGAAGGCAGCAAATCTGAAATTCAAGACTGTGCCAAACTGGGTACAGAAACACTCATGTGTGATTAGAAACATTCTGGTTTCTTCAATTACCCAAATATGTATCTGACCTTCCATTTCTCTTTTCTTCACAACCCAGACCCAGATCTGGGAATTTAAAATCTAGAGCAGCAGTTAGGGGTGACTCATGACAAAAGCCTTGACTTGCAACATAACTTGCAAAGTTCAAAGCGTGTATCATACTTGTGCTCTTCATAGCTCATTGATGTTGTTGAGTTTGGTTACTCTCTCTGTCTCTGGGTGGTTCCACCCCTGCGTAATACTTTAAATATGAGCTAAAGACCGGGGTTTAAATGAGTTTTAGTAAAGAATACATCTTGGTTTAGAAATAGGAGTCTGAAAAATCTGCCATGGGCACTAAGCTGACTACCAAGGGCAATGGTGATACTAAGAGAAATTCATCATATGGCTGCAGAGTATTATCTGGCACTTGACGAAAGAGGAGGAGTAAAACAACATCTGCTTTCTTTCCATCTCACACTGATAAAATGGTTAAATAAATGCACTTTGCTTAAGGCCATAAAGAGTACAGGGAACTTCATCTTTCCAAGCATTTTCATGCAATGCTCAAGGCTTATTCTTCTGGTCCCGAATTTTATTTCTTAACACCTGCTGGATCAACAAGCACCCACAGGATTGCTTCCAAGAATTGTCTGAAAAGATTCTGACTATGAGCCATGATCACAGTGCAACCCCTTAGGCTACTGAAAATAAAATGTTCCGATTGTTTTCAGCATCATCCAGTAACTTTTACTTTCTATTTCCACGTTCTTCATTCTGAGTGTACTTTTTAAAGAGTCTGAAAGTGTTAAACTCATGATTTATGGTGGTAATATTTCACTTAAACAGTAGCTATGCACATTGTTGGTTAATAAGCTTTGGGGGGAAAAGAACAGAAATTGCCATTTCTATACTTCGAAAATGGACAAATTTTAAAAAGTTTATATGCTTCAACTTAACAATGACTTCTTACACACCAATTACTCTGTTTATTTTAATTTTCATGACTTTATTTCTCATGTCAACCCTAGGCAGTTTCTACCAACCATGGCCTGGTGGGCATGTGTGGATTTCTGTGTGTCCTAAGTGAAGCCAGAGCTGCGGGAGCCAAGACATGAACTGTGTCTCCTACCAGTCGGAGGCAATAAATGGTGTTCTCTAAAATTTTCTGTCAATTCTTTGGTGTCCATGTCCCCTAATTTTAATCTTTCTCTTTGTGTTCAATAAGATCTAACCGCCCATAGAATGTCAAGACTATGAATCCCACAGGAGGATTAACTACCTCACATTCTAAATTCCTGGTCTTTTTCAAACTAGTTTAAATGTACATGTCATAAAAAACCAGAAGACACTTGGTAAACCTGGTCAGTTTTACTCAATATAAATGATTTAAATCACCACTTTTTTGTTTTAAAGGAAACACAAATATACTATGGAGTAAAATGCAAAAATCACATGAATTTTTAAGATGAAATATAACACTTGAAAGACATGTTCTATCTTTAGAATTATTGCCAGCTTAAGAACAGTGGGATGGGAATGGATTGTCCTCTACCCTTAGAAGGACTTTATGGAAGGGTAGAGACCCTGAGTTAGGAAATGCATATATGTGAGAGCAGAGGCCGCATGACACTCTGAGAGCTACACTCTAAAATCAGCCATAATATGATTCTTAATCCTTTGTGGACTGAGGGTATACATATAATGATGAGGAGGAAGAGGGTGACAATTTTAAAAAGCTAATATTTACTGAGTTCTTAAAATGGACCATGCCAAGTATTGGTAAATAAGTATTCCAAAGGCTGGCAAACTGTGTCCTACAAGCCAATTATCCCACTGCCTGTTTCCATAAATCAAGTTTTATTAGACAATAACCACACCAAATGACTCGCATACTGTCTAGGACTGTTTTCTCTCTACAATGACATATTTTAGTAGTTACAACAGAGAATATATGTCCTGCAAATCCTATTATTAACAAATTCTATTATTAACTTCATTCCTGATGAGAAAACTAAAGCACAAAGAGGTTATTCATCTTACCCAAAGTCAGAGCAAGTAAACAGCAGGAGAGAAATTTGAATCCACTGGTCTGGTTACAAAGCCCATGTCTTAACTCATTATAGAAATCCTTATAGATAAAAGGAAACATACTCAAGGTCACCTTAAACAAGTGACCCTAAGTTGATAGCTTCCAAGTAGATAATGCTAATATATCTATAACTAAAAAAGAAGGTGCCAAATCATGAGGATGTCCAGCAGTCAACTCAACACAAGTAATGTCTAGGAAGATCACAGCCCATCCACTTGATGTCTCTTTCTTCTGAGCGAGTGGGAAGTTTAGAGTCTGAGATACCTAATCACAGCCCTATGGAAACCATTGCTCAGGCCAAAGTCATTTTTTCCTGAATCTGGTTCATAAATTTTAATTCCATGCCTGTGCATTCCCCAACTTGTTCTTTTCTACTTTAATACTTCACACCACCCCCCCAGTACCCACAGTGAAAGAGGCAGAGAATTCAAGCATCATCTGAGAAAATGTTAATGGTGAGCAGGGTCAGGTTTACACTGTGGTGGTCATGACAACAGCATTCTTTCAATTTAATATTAGAGGTTCCCAGAGGCAAAGGTTATGGCTATTCTAAAATTCTTAAGATCCTGCAAAGTGCATGTGAATAGATCATAAATAGAACAAATGATCTTGTGTTCAGGCTTCTATTAATTGTAATGCTCTGTTAATTGGGCCTCTCATACTTACATTATGATGGATCTCAGGAACTGTTGAGGTTGTTTCTTACTTGTCTAAAACCTGCATTCATCATAGTTTCAATATTAAATGTATTTGATTCTTATTATTTTAAAAATATACAATACCTATATTGTAATATTTTCTCTTAAACTGGATGCAGGTTACTTATAAATTGTTGGAAGTTTTCTGTCTCTAGTGATGCAAATGTCAGCTCCCCTTTGGAGCTGGCTTCCTTTTGGAGTGCAAAAAAATCTCGGAATAATCACTGTGTGATATAAATGTAAAGGAAGTAGCCTTCTAGGTGCTAAGAGGAGGAGATAACTGGGTCTTTGTGGGGTCAAGCTCTGGTTCTGTAGATAGATGGGGTCAAGCAATCCTTAAGTCTGTCATTCCTGCTCAGACTCCTTGTTCTCAGGTTCAAAGTTGTCAAATGGCCTGATGGGCCTCAAAAGCCCTGAGAGAGGGCAGATGGCCAGCAAGGATAACTAAATCTCAAGATACAGCTGGCTATAAGGGAGGAGAGTTTGCACTGGTGACCGTGATTCAATGCCATGGCCTTAATCAGCTGAGTGGAACACTAATTCTGGACTCAATGCATGACCTGTACAAGAACCTCTGTACCAGTATTCTCCCTTCCCTCTGTGCTGTGAGTGTGTCCGGAGAAGAGATGCCTGAGGGTGTGACTAGAAACAGCTGATTTCTAAAGGACTTGATGTTCAGGTCTTATTGGTGGTGGAACACCCATGGCTGTCTGTGGTGGAAGGGGTATCTCTCATTGCTCCTCCAAGGAGCTTTGCATGGAACAGAGGCAATAATAGTGAATACAGTGGACTTCCCTGTCCACTTGACTTTCTGTCAGGGAGTGAGGGACTAGGGGATGCCCTTTTGAAGGGTTGGGGGGGGTGACAAAAGTCAGTCACAAGACCTCCTCTCATAGATGGACACACATCTTGATGACCTCTGACTTGGAGCAATGAGAAACTCTACTCATTATAATTCTCTAAATGATATTATTTCTCAGCCCACTGCACTACACATACTTCTGTGTGCATGAACCCATTGAGCACTATTCATTACTAGCAATCTCTGCTGCTCCCTTTCTTCCAGAAAAAGAGAAAATGACCTGTTGTATTAAAAATGTTTGAGGGCGTGCCTGGGTGGCTCAGTGGGTTAAGCTTCTGCCTTTGGCTCAGGTCATGATCTCAGGGTCCTAGGATTGAGCCCTACATAGGGCTCTCTGCTCAGCAGGGTGTCTGCTTTCCCCCACCGCCGCCTGCCTCTCTGCCTACTTATGATCTCTGTCTGTCACATAAATAAATGAAATCTTTGAAAAAAAAATGTTTGAGTCATGCTTTACAGTGGTTTTGAGGGACTGTAAAGTATAAAATTTACTCTAAATAGAGCATGAGGATAACCATTCTTTTTCATTGGTATGGGGTGTGTGTATGTATGTGTATGTTTGATAGATAAGGGGATCTTATTGAAACAGTCAAGAGAAATCTTAAACAGATGAACCTCTCCATGTACAAGCCAGTAATCTAAACTATTTATCCCTTCGTATACATGTGTATGTCTGTGTGTGTGTATTGTATGTACATTAAACTCTATGTGTAGTAGGGTGCCTAGCAGTATAATCTAATTTTTTTGATTATCAGATATTCCATCAGAATAAATATGTAAATACTTCAGCTGGGTAGTTCTGTTAACAGTCTTTGGCCCTGGATGTTCCTCTCTCTTCAAGGATTGTTGCCCAAGGCAACAATATTTAAATAATAATGGCCCTTCTTTTCCTTTGCATCCAAAAAGAAAATTTTATTGAGGTGCTAGCTATTTTTCAAGGAGTTAAGAAATATATTTGCCTTATTGTAACAATACACAATCAGAATTTCTCTCCTCTCTTTTCCCCTTATGTGCAAAAATCTTTATAAAAGGATATTTTGCTTAGAAAAACTAGATTCCATAACTGTCACTGGAAGTGTGGAAATAAGTTCAAGTGTTTGGAGCAACATACTTTTATAGAGAAACCCTGTCTTATTGATCCGTGCACGTCCCCAGGGATCAGCAGAGTACCTAGCACATAGGAGGGCCTCCTGTATGATAGAGTTCCGTTTTGAACCCAATCACATACAGATAGGTTTTTGTCTTATAACTCATTCAGGGGCAAGTGACAGAAAAACTCAACTCACACTGACATAAACAAAGAATAAAATTTTGACTCATGTAACTAAAATACCCAAGACCAGATCTGTTCTCTCTGTCCCTGCAATACCTTCCTTGCCCCCGCCCCCTGCCGTATTTAGGTGTTATCTCCATATAGTAATTCCAGCAGTTCCTAGTCAAGATAATTTTTTTTATATACCTATAGTTCTGTAAATATCCCCAGATTTAGTTTCACTGGACGATTTGAAGCACATGAACCAATCACAGTAGCTAGAAGAATTTGATTCATTGATGGGCCAACCTGGACCCCGGGCCTGGGCCTGGAGCTTTCAGGCTCATGTGGATAGAATAGAAAGGGAGTAGTCTCCCACAAAAATTTTGGGTATTTTTCTACACAAAAGATAAATTGATATCAGGCAAACAAAAATAACCAATTTCGCTATAAATATTCAAACAGGTTGGGTTGTTTTTCCATCCTTTTACAGCTGGTAAATAAATGTCTTTCCCAAGTTCAGGAATGCTTATAATCATTCTTCCATTTCCAAAAGAAGGAAATTATTTACATAATGACTATATAAAACAGAGAAGCACAAGAGAGTTTGAGTTAAGAGTCACAGCCAGGCTGACTTCGTGTGTGTGCTCCGCTGTCTCTTAAAATTGAAAAACCTATGAAAGTTCAAGGCTCTGATACTTTGGCTGAAATTACATATTTCAACACCTTATTGTTTGTTTTTGATGTCTGGGTTAGTAACATTAATGCAAAAAGGACCATCTGGGAAAAACATTTTTTTTTCTGTCTCATGTGGTTTTTTTATGGAAAAGCAAAAATGCTAATTATTTAAGTAAAAATGTTTTTAATATGGAGTGGCAATAATGTTTTTAATAAGGAGTTACATCACTGTATTATCCACTTTAAGTCCCAGGAAAACAAAAGCAGATTGCTTTGTATTCATGAGAAAGTGTGGAACTCATTGCTAGAAATGTGTTTTAGAAATTGCCCAAATATTAATCTATAAATACCATTCTTTGTTATTAAGCTTTGTTTTAGTAAAAGAAAGAATAAAAACCTCAGGAAACCCTTTCAAATGATCTTTCATAAAATCATAAAATCTCTTAAAATATTTTTAGATCAAGAAAGCCACAGATTCACTATATTAATTGGGAAAGGAATTTTTAAAAAGTAATTCTTGAAAAATAATACATCAGCATAATTGAATCAGGTGAGTTCTGGTAATTATTGAGAAATAAAACACCTGGATTCATTAAATCTTAAACCATTTAAGCATGTAGTAAAACACAGGGAGATGGAGTAAAATGTGTAGATTTGAAATCTTAACCAATTTAAATTCACAAAAATAGAAACCACACAAAATACTCTTGGCTTCCTGGGCAAATGAGTTCATCAACACTACAGGCTGTGGCAGTGTAGTACAAATTAACCCATTATGGATAACCAATTGAAAAGCTTGATATCAAATATAAGACAAAAGCAGCACTCTTCAAACTTCAAATGTGAGGTGCACATCAGAGTTCATGGAAACTGGTCCTATGAGACCTGGAGTGGGTGGATTTCAAGGATCCAGAACCTCTCCCTCCATCTGCCTGAGTGTCCCCCTTGCAGGTACTCCTTTCCTACTTCTCACACTATCTTTCCCCTACTTTGTCAAAGAATCATCTCCTCTCAGTGTAGAAAAACCTCTCATCAAACCAAAAAGATCATTTGACATATAAAACATTGCCAGAGAGAAAGAAAAAGGTAATCAGTAAGAAACATTAAAGGCCTAGATGCCTTATTTCATCCACCTGACAAACTTACGAAATGATTTTTTCGTTAAAACTTTTAATCTCTTTATCTTGGAATTAGAATATTTAACTGTGAAAAGCATGCTGGGAAGTTCCAGTCAGCTAAGGATATGTCCTCTCTGCATGCTTATGATTCTCAATAGTGAGAATGAGTTTGGTAATTTATGCTAGTAACCTGCATCTTGGCCTGTGTCTCCAGTTGTATATTTTGCATGGTTTCAAGGAAAAAAATTAAAATGTGCATGTTAACTTGTATCATCAACTCTCCTCAAAAGATGATTGTATAGCAGAACTCTGTTTTTTTTTTTAATATGGACACAAATCTGCTGTCACTCATCAGTCATTCTGTTTATTTATGTAAACTGGATAATGTGCTTAACAGCAATGATTAATTCACTTTCCATAAACTCTGCAGTTACTAGGGACTCAATGCCTTTTCTTTTCTTTGTTGTTAATTCCCCATAGAGTAAACTGTACTTTCTAAAGTAGAACATTTTACTTTGGTTTGAGTATATGACAAAATATTCTCAAAATGCAATCTAGGATGTAACACCCTGACCTTGAAAAAAATCATCTTTAATCTTTATTTAGATAGAATTAATTTCTTCTACTCAGATGTTGATATTTTAATAGTGTCAAATGTGTAATCATAAACTTCATAATTTTCAACCATGAAATGAAATTACTAAGCAATCCATATTTAATAATTTCCAAGTGTCTGTCGTTAAAGCCATCTGTCACACCTTTTTAAAGCCCTCTAAGTCAACCTAGAATATTGAAATTGGTTTAAAATAGATCTTTGTTCATGGAGGAAGGAAAAAACTTGGGAAATCTCTGGTTTTACAAGGTTGTCTTTGCCAGGTTTTTTTCAAATCTGGCTCCATAAATGAGATGACTCTATTAAAAAAAAGTATAACAGGTGTAACAATCAATTGTTTAAGTCTCAATACAGCTTCAAGGTATATTTACCAGAAATGGAGAAATTGAAAGTCTGTTTGCCTGGTAAAATATCAGATTATAGTCTCAGCATACTATCCAGCTTAGCATTTGTCCTGGGTGTCTTCATATTTTACCCAAATATTATGACCAGTAGTTGAATTAAAGTCACCTTGAATGATTTTGGTAAACTTCCACTTTATACTTCCCACTTCTGAAAGGCACGTGCAATGAAAAGAGCTGTCATTCTAACATGGGATTAAGTTTGAAAGATGGCCAGCAATAATCCATTCTCTCCCTTACCCTTTCCAGACTCAATACAACTAACATTTGCCTATCAAAGACAGTATACAGTGTATGTATCCTGATAAAGCAAAGTGTTCTAGGACACAAGAGGTATAGGGCCAGCTAACTCCTTGTTGTCTCAGGTGATAGGAGAAGTCACTGATGCTTCTTTCACTAGCTAACCTCTTGATTCTCCAGTAAGTTGTCCTATAATCTGTGCCATGGCCTAGAGAATGCATGAAGACTAGCAGTAGTCAACAAAGTCACCGGCAAATGTGGTATCAGTCTGCTTGGGCTGCCATAACAAAGTACCATAGACTGGGTAGCTTAAAATTTATTTCTCACAGCCTGCAGCCTAGGAAGTTCAAGATCAAGGCTCTGGCTGATCTGATTCCTCGTGAAGAATCTCTTCCAGGCTTGCATATGACCACCTTCTTGCTTCAGCCTCACATGGCCTTTCTTTTGTGTTCACATGGAAAGAGAGTTCTTGGGTGTTTCTTCTTATAGGGACATTAACCCTGTTAGATTAGGACCTACTCATATCACACCATTTAACCTTCATGACTTCCTTAGAGGCCCTGTATTCAAATATAGCCATGCTGAGGAGTTAGGGCTTCAACATATGAACTTTGGGGGACACAAACATTCCATACATAAAACACGGGAAATGACAATTAGGTTAAATAGTGGCTACTATATGGGACAGTATAGGTCCAAGTCCCTTTGAAAGATAGGTGGCTTGCAGGCACCTGGGTGGCTCAGTCAATTGAGCAGCCAACTCTTTTTTGGCTCACAGCAAAAAACAGAGACTGAAAACAGAGACTAAATAGTCCGGCATAAGAAACCACTCCAATACTTATTGACTTAAAGCAATCATTTAATTCTGTTGTTCAGAAATTCAAATGGTACTCAGAAGGGAAACCTCAGTTCTACAACATGTCTTATAGGTTGGAGAAATCGTAACAGCTTCACTCACATGTCTGGTTTCTAAGCTGCTTGACTGAAATGGCTGGGGGCTAGCTGGGCCTCTCTCTGTTTCTCTCTCCCTCTCACCCTCCCTCTCTCCCTTCATAGACTCTTATACTTGAGGGCCTTTTTCCCCTCCACATGGCCTCTCTTTAGATGGCCTCTGGTTTTCCCTGTGATTGAAAACAGAAGCTGCACAACCTTTGAAGGCCTCAGCATAGAAATCCCAGACTATCAGTTCTGTTGTGTTCAATTTTTCGAAAACAAATCACAAGTTTATTGTAGATTCAAGGTATAGGAAGATAGTCCCTGCATACAGGGATGAGAGAAACTGTTACTGGCCCTAGCTTCAGACAAATCTACCAGTCTGTTCAGGCCACAAGAGTTTATATGACTTCTACATGCGAACTCCTCCAAGAGACTCCAAAGTCTCATCCAATTCTAGTATCAGATTCTATGCCCAGTATTTCTTGGTCTATATTGATGTACATTATTTTTTTGAAAAAGTTTTATTTTTAAAGATAGTTTTTGGGGGTGCCTGGCTTCTCAATCAGTTGGGCATCCAACTCTTAATTTTGTCTCAGATCATGATCTTAGGGTTGTGAGATTGAGCCCCACAATGTGGTCTGTGGTGGGCATGGAGCCTGCTCAAGATTGTCTCCTTTTGCCCCTCCCCCACCCCGCTTGCTTGCTCGCTCTCTCTCTTTAAAAGAAAGAAAGAAAGAAAACAGTTTTTGAATTGAATGATTTTATAAGTCAGTAAATACAAGAAAAATAATTTTCAGTTAATAAGGGAATATTTTTAAAAACTATCAATGCCATCCCAGTATAGGTCTTTAATTTCATTGTCCCCATTCAACAATTGCCTAATACATTGCTTTCTGCAATGATGGAAATGTTCTCTATCTATACTGTTCAATGCTGAACCAATTAGCAACATCCGAATATTGAGCATTGAAATATGGTTTATGTGACTGAGGAATTGCATTTTAAGTTTTATTTAATTTCAATTAACTTAAATTTAGCCAAATGTGACTAGTGGCTACTATATGGGAGAGTGCAAGTCTAACAAGTCCTTTTGAAATTTAGGTGGCATATGGATGCCTGGGTGGCTCAGTGAATTGAGTGGCCAACTCTTGGTTTTGGTTCATATCATGATCTCAGGGTCGTGAGATTGAGCCCCCAGTGTGGCTTTATTCTCGGTGCAGAGTCTGCTTGAAATTTTCTCCCTCTGCCTCTTCCTTGCTCATACACAGGCATGCCATCTCTCTCTCTCTCTAAAATAAATCTTTAGGAAAAAAGTTAGGTGGTATATAATTCTTATCTGTCAATAAACCTAAGGAGGACATAATTGTATTTCTCACCTAAGGACTGAATGAGTCATGGCAACCACCCATAATCACATGGAAAGAAACATATGTACATTAGGAAAATATTTCAAGAAAGGTTTAATAAATGATCAGGATTTAGGGAAACCCCAATGATAGGGCAGTACCCTAGGGATAGTGACAGGAAGGTTGTTACCATCTTTCGGCCTGAAGGGATAAAAAGGGAAAATTTGCCATAACCCAGAAGGAGAAAGGAGATATAACTTTGCAAGGAAGACACTAGCAGAATAAATATTCTTCTCTTCCTATCATCTTTCATGAAGGGATCTTCACTGGTCAAATTCAACTGGAAGCGAGAAAACATGTTGATGTAACCTATACAGGTTAGCCTACTTACAGAAAGTAGAGTGGAAGAGGTGGTATCCAGTACGTAGAAGATACCAATTATTAAAATTGTAAATAAAATGATGCTGTATTACTATGCATTTTTGGCATCTAAATCAGATGGAATTTTAAAAATTGAATAATATTGCTATAATTAGATTCTTTATATTCTGTTTACTTATTTATATGATGAAGATCTTATCAGTCTGAGTACTATCTCATCTGAGCAATAAGTGAGTTATCCAAAGGTACCGAGTAGAAGGGCAAATGCCATGTATCTCAGATGTGTTTGCCAAAATATGATTATAATTATCAAATGTTTAATATATTTAGGTATTTATTTTTATGGGGATAAAAATAGGTATGTAACATTTTAAAAGTTTCAGGATATGCCATTATAATTCCATATCTGGGGGTGCCTGGGTGGCTCAGTGGGTAAAAGCCTCTGCCTTCGGCTCAGGTCATGATCCCAGGGTCTTGGGATCGAGCCCCACGTTGGGCTCTCTGCTCAGCGGGGAGCCTGCTTCCCCCCCTCTCTCTCTCTGCCTGCCTCTCTGCCTACTTGTGATCTCTCTGTCAAATAAATAAATAAATAAATAAAATCTTTTAAAAAAAAAAATCCATATCTGTATATATTACAAAGTCATCATCACCAAAACTGTAGTTACCATTCTTTGCTGTACAATTGTTTTCTTTGCCTATTTCACTAAACCCCAACCCCTTCCTGCTGGTAACAGTAATCTTTTTCTGTATCTATGAGTTTGTTTTTGTACTGTTTTGTTTATTCATTTCTCTCTCTCTCTCTTTTTTTTTTTAGATTCCACATATGAATGAAATCATACAGTATTTTTCTTTCTCTATATGGCTTATTATATCTCACACTATACCCTTAAGATTCATCCATGTTGTCACAAATGGCAAGATCTCACTCTTCTCTATGGCTGAGTAGTATTCCTCTGTGTGTGTGTGTGTGTGTGTACACACCACATCCTCTTTGTTGATTCACCCATCAATGAGCACTTAGGTTGCACCCATATCTTGGTTATTGTAAATAATGCTGCAATGAACAAAGGGGTGCATATATCTTTTCAAAATAGTGTTTTTGTATTCTTCAGATAAATACCCAATGGTGGAGTGGCTGCATTATATGGGAGATATATTCTTAATTTTTTATCTCCATACTGTTTTCCATAGTGGCTGTACCAATTTACATTGCCACCAATGGTGTATGAGGGTTACCTTTTCTCCACCTTCTCTCCAACACTTCTTATCTCTTGTGGGTTGTTTTTTTTTTAAGATTTTATTTTTAAGTAATCTCTACACCCAACATGGGGCTCAAACTTACAACCCTAAGATCAATAGTCACATGCTCTCCCAACTGAGCCAGCCAGGAACCCCTTATTTCTTAGGTTTTTGAAATAATAGCCATTCTAATGGTTGTGAGGTGATACATTTTTGTGGTTTTGATTTGCATTTCCCTAATAGTGATGTTGCACATCTTTTTATGTGTCTGTTGGTCACCTC
Source organism: Taxidea taxus jeffersonii (assembly GCA_003697995.1). Lineage (NCBI taxonomy): Eukaryota > Metazoa > Chordata > Mammalia > Carnivora > Mustelidae > Taxidea > Taxidea taxus. The sequence continues at coordinate 13,273 of RCUC01141830.1, read as the reverse complement.
TTTGTCTTCTTTGGGAAAATGTCCATTCAGATCCTCTGGATCATATACTTTGTTATTTTATTGTTGAGTTGTATGAGTTCTTTACATATTTTGGATATTAACCACTTATCAGACACAGGATTTGCAAATATCTTGTCCTATTCAGCATACTGTGTTTTTGTAGTGATGATAGCTTCCTTTGCTATGCAGAAATTTTTAAGTGTGATATAGTCCTATTTTTAAGACTATTCTTTCGTTTGGCCTGGCTTTGGGGTCACAAATATATTACTAAGGTCAATATCAAGTAACTTACTACCTGTGTTTTCCTCTAGGAATTTTATGGTATCAAGTCTTACATTCAAGTCTATATTTTTCATTAATTTTTGTGCATGCTGTAAGATAGTGGTCTACTTTTATTCTTTTGCATGTAGCTGTCCAGTTTTCTCACCAACACTTATTGGAAAGACTGTTCTTTCTCTATTGTATATTATTGGCTCCTTTGTTATATATTGTCTGCATATATGTGGATTTATTTCTGGGCTCTCAATTCTGTTCCATTGGTCTGTGTGTCTATTTTATGCCAATACCAAACTATTTTGTTTGCTATAGCCTTGTAGTATAGTTTGAAATTTGGGAGTGTGATATCTCCAGGTTTCTTCTTTCTCAGAATTGTTTTGACTATTTGGGGTCTTCTGCAGTTCTTCACAAATTTTAGAATTATTTGTTCTAGTTCTATGAAAAATAGCATTGAAATTTTGATAGGGATTTCATTTAATCTGTAGATTGTTTTGGGCAGTATAGTCATTTTAACAGTACTAATTTTTCCAATTCATGAGCATGAAATTTCTTTCCATTCATCTGTGTCTTCAATTCCTTTTATCGGCTTCTTAAAATTTTTGGAGTGAAGGTCTCTTAACCACTTTGGTTAAATATATGCATAAGTAATTTATTCTGTCTAATGTAATTGTAAATGGGATTGTCTTCTTAATTTCTCTTTAAGATAATTTGATATTAGTATATAGAAACAGCATAAATTCTGTATATTGATTTTGTAATCCTACAACTTCACTGAATTCATTTATTAATTCTAACAGGTTTTTGGTGGAGACTTTATGTTTTCTATATATAATATCATGTCATTTGCAAATGTGACACTTTTATTTCCTCCTTTCTGATTTGGATGCTACTTATTTCTTTTTCTAATTACTATGGCTAGGATTGCCAATACTATGTTCAATAAAGTAGTGAGTGTGGGCATCCTTATCACATTCCTTATCTTAGAGGAAAAGTTTTCATTGTTTTCACATTGAGTATCATGTTAACTGTGTGTTTGTTGTATGTGGCCTTTATAATTCCATGGTACATTCATTTCCTCTATACCCATTTTGTTGACATATTTTATAATAAATAGATGTTGAATTTTTTGTCAAATTCTTTTTCTGCATCTATTGAGATAATCACATAATTTTTATTCTTCATTTTGTTAATGCCATGTATCACATTGTATAATTTGCATAAGATGTTGAATCATCCTTTCATCCCTGGAATAAATTCCATTTGATTATGGTGTATGATCCTTTTAATGTTTTCTTTAATCCAGTTTTCTTATATTTTGTTGAGTATTTTTGCATTTTATTTCATCAAGGATATTGGCTTGTAATGTCCCCTCCCCTCCCTTCCTCTACCCTCCCTCTCTCCCCCTCCTTCTTTTCCTGACCCGACCTGACTTGTCCCATCTGATTTTGGTATCAGAGTAATGCTGGCCTCATAAAATTAGTTTGGAGTGCTCCCTCCTCCTGAATTATTTGGATGAATTTGAAAAGGATGAGTATTGAATTTGAATTTTTGGTACAGTTCACTGTGAAACTGTCTGGTCATAGACTTTCATTCGTTGGGAGACTTTTGATTATTGATTGATTCAATCTCCTACTAATCTAGAAGCAATCTACCCATAATTGATCAATTCAGATTTTCTATTTCTGCCTGATTTAGCATTGGAAGATTGTAAGTCTGTAAGAGTTTATCCATTTATTCTTGGTTTTCAATTTGTTGGTATATAATTTTTCATAGTATTATTTATGATCCTTTGTATTTCTGTAGTATCAGTTGTAATGTCCCCTTTTTCATTTCTCATTTTATTCATTTGAGCCATTCTTTTTTTTCCTTGGTGAGACTAGCTGAAAGTTTGTCAATTTTATCTTTATGAAAAACAAGCTCTTAGTTTCATTGATCTTTTCTGTTGTCTTTTTAGTTTCCATTTTATTTATTTCCACTCTAATTTTAATTCTTTTTTTCTACTAATAATGGGCTTCATTTCTTCTTCTTTTTCTAGTTCCTTTTAGATGTTAAATTAAATGGTTTATTTGAGATTTCTCTTGTTTCTTGAGGTAAACCTGTATTGCTGTGAAGTTTCCTCTTAGAATCACTTTTGCTGCATCTCATAGATTTTGATATTTTGCATTTCTGTTTTCCTTTGTCTCTAGGAGTATTTTGATTTCTCCTGTGATTTCTCTTATGATTCAGTAGCTGTTTAGTAACATGTTGTTTATCTCTGTGAATTTGTAATTTTTCCAGTTTTATTTCTTGTAATTGATTTCTAGTTTCATACCATTGTGATTGGAAGAGAAGATTGATATGATTTCAGTTATCTTAAATTTTTTTTTAAAGATTTTATTTATTTATTTGACAGACAGAGATCACAAGTAGGCAGAGAGGCAGAGAGAGAGAGAGGAGGAAGCAGGCTGTCCGCAGAGCAGAGAGCCCGATGCGGGGCTTGATCCCACGACCCTGGGATCATGACCCGAGCGGAAGGCAGCGGCCTTAACCCACTGAGCCACCCAGGCGCCCCTCAGTTATCTTAAATTTATTGAGACTTGTTTTGTGACCTAATGTGTGATCTATCCCAAGAATGTTCATATGCACTTGAATGTATATTCTGCTATTTGGGGATGGAATATTCTGTATATAACTAGATTCATCTGGTCTAAAGTGTTATTCAAAGAACTGTTTCCTTGATGAACTTTCATCTTCATGATCTATCGATTGATGTAAGTGGGGGGTTTTAAAATCCACTACTATCATTTATTACTGTCATTTTCTCCCTTTATGTCTGTAAATATTTTTTATGTACTTAGGTGTTCCTATGTTGGGTGCATAGATATTTACAGTTATTATATCCTCTTGTTAGAGTAATCCCTTTATCATTATTCAGTGCCCTTCTTTGTCTCTTTTAATAGTCTTTGTTATGATGTCTATTCTGTTTAAGTATTGCTACGCCAGTTTTTTGTTGTTGTTGCTTGCTTCCCTTTATGTGGAATATTTTTCCATCTTTTCACTTTCATTATATAGTTTTCTTTAGGCCTAATGTGAGTCTCTTGTTAGCAGCATAAAGATGGGTCTTATTTTTTCATCCATTCAGTCACCCTATGTCTTTTGATTGGAGTATTTAGATCATTTACATTTAAAGTAATTATTGATAGGTATGTACTTATGACATTTTAAAAATTGTTTTGGGGTTGTTTTTGTAGTTCTTCTCTGTTTCTTTATTCTTCTCTTGCTCTCTCCCCTTGTACTTTGAAGGGTTTTTTTAGTGTTATGTTTGGATTCCTTTCTGTGTGTGTGTGTGTGTGTGTGTGTGTATCTATTATAGGTTTTTGATTTGTGGTTACCATTGTATTCATATATAATCTATGTTTAAAGCAGTCTATATTAAGTTGATGGTTACTTAATTTCAAACACATTCTAAAACCACTACATTTTTACTCTCCGCATTTTATATATTTTACACCTTTTTATTTTCTGTATTTCTTAACTAATTTTTGTAGATATAATTGATTTTACTATTTTGTGCTTAAATTCCATTCTGGCTTTATAAGTGACTAATCTACCTTTACTATATGTTTGCTTTTACCTGTAAAATTTTTTCCTTTTATAATTTTCTTCTAGTTATGGTCTTTGCACTTACAGAATTTTCTCCAACATTTCTTATGAGTCTGGTTTAGTGATGATGAACTCCTTTAACTTTTGTCTGGGAAAATTCTTTTTCTTTCAATCCTTCATGATAAATTTGCTGGGTAGAGTATTCTTGTTTGTAGATTTTTTTCCTTTCTGAACTTTGACTATATTTTGCCTCTCCCTCTAGCCTTCAAAGTTTCTGCTGAAAAAATCAACTGACAGCTTTATGGGGTTTTCCTTGTATGTAAATATTTTCTTTTTCTCCTGATGTTTTTAGGATTCTGTCATTAATTCTGTCATTTTAATTATTATGTGTCTTGGTGTGGATCTCTTTGGGTTCATTTTGTTTGGAAATCTCTGTGTGTCCTAAGCCTGGATATCTGTTTCCTTTCCCAGATTAGGGAAGTTTTTAGCTATTAGTTCTTCAAATAAGTTTTCTGTCTCCTTTTCTCTCTCTTTTCCTTCTGTGATCCCTATAATGCAAATGTTATTGCCCTTGATAATGTCATAGAGTTCCCTTAACCTATTCTCATTTATTATTCTTTTTTCTTTTTGTTCTTCATCCTGGTTGCTTCCTATCACTCTGTCTTATAGATCACTGATTCATTCTGCAATTTCTAATCTGCTATTGATTCTGCAGTGTAGTTCTCATTTTAATTACTGTAGTCTTCAGCTTTGACTGGTTCTTTTTTATGTTTTCTAACTCTTTGTTGAAGTTCTTACTGAATTTATCCACTCTTCTCAGTTCCAGTGAGTATCTTTATAATTATTACTTTGAACTCTTCATCAGACATATTATTTATCTGCATTTCATTTAGCTCTTTTTCTGTGATTTTGTCTTATTCTTTCATTTGGGACATATTCCTTTGTCTCCTCATTATGTCCAATTCTCTGTCTTTGTGCTTGTTTCTATGTCTTATCAGCTACATCTCCTGGTCTTGAAAGTAGTGACATTGTGTAGATGAGGTCCTATGGTGCCCTACGGCATAATTCCCCTCTCCCCACCCATCACCCAAACCAGGTGCTTCATGGGTGTCCCCAGTGTGGGCTGTGTGTACCCTTCTCTTATGGCTGAGTCGTATTTGCTATGGGCACACTGGTGGATGAAGTTAGCTTTTCAGCACAGCTGGTTGCAATGACCTGCTTTGCCTGCCGTGGGTGCACTGGACAGGGTGTGCTTCCCATGGTATGAAGAGACCCAGCTGCATCTGCTGTGGGCTCACTATTGAGTAGGTCTAGAACTCAACCTGTCTACAATTAGTTTGTGCCATAGATGCAGGTGCACTAATGGGCTGGGTTTGCTCCCTACATAGCCGAGTAAGAGGCCTGGCTGCTGGACATGTGGGTGTGTCTATTTTGTGGAGTTATCTCCTCCACTCTGCAAGGCAGGAGGCACTTTGGAGTGGTACCAGCCCTGTCTGTACTGTCTGGCTGTTGTGGTGGGGCAGGAACTGCTTATTTTTTTAAGATTTTATTTATTTACTTGACAGAGAGAGAGACTGAGAGCACAAGCAGAGAGTGTGGGAGAGGGAGAAGCAGGCTTCCCACTGAACAGGGAGCCCAATGTAGGGCTCAATCCCAGGACCCTGGGATCAAAACCTGAGCTGAAGGCATATGCCTAACTGACTGAGTTACCTAGGTACCCCAGAACTGTACAGTTTTAAATGGTTTAAGTGTTATGTGAATTTGATGTCAATAAAAAAAATGACTATGCTATTCAAATTCCATTTGTTGCATTAACACTGTGATACATTTTTATTTTAAAATTCAATATTCAGGGGTGCCTGGACAGCTCAGTTGGTTGAGCAATTGTTGATTGTTGATTTCAGCTCAGGTCATTATTTCAGGATCCTAGGATTGAGCCTTGCACAGTCTCCCCACCCAGAGGAGGTCTGTTTGTCTTCCTCTCCAACTGCCTCTCCACCCATTCACATACACACTGTCTCTCTCCCTCAAATAAATAAATAAATAAATAAATCTTTTAAAAATAAAAAATAAAATAAAATTCAACATTTTCAGTCTTGTTAAAATCAGTATCTTTGTAACAATTTAAACTAGAATGGAAAAAAATAGATGTTTAAAAATGGGTGAAAGTGTAGGTTAAACCTGATGAGATTGCCAATGTTTTACCATTTTCACCTAAAAAATAACAGTTTCATTTGAATCAATTTAATAGTTTATAAATTCTTTTAGGAGGTACGTGTATAGTGAGTTTGAAAACCACAGATGTAAAGGATCTGAAAAATAGGTAAGTTTAGCACCTGCTAAGTTAGAGGGAAAGTTAAATTTAGTTGAGTGAGAATTTTCAAAGTAGTTTGCAACAAGAGGTGGTGTATAAGGGCTTAGACTCTGGGACCAAGTGTCTTTCTCAGCTTCCTGAACTATAAAATGGTGATGATACTAGTACTTAACTCATAAGGTTGTTTTGAGTAAGTAACTGTATGAATGTAAAGAGCTTAAAGTAATAGTACGTAAGTATGTGTTTATCAGTCAGCTATTATCACAATAACATTGCATAACAAACAAACATAAAATCTCAATTGCATAAAACAATAAGCATTAATTTCTCACTGCACACTCTATGGATTGATTTAGGGTTGGGCCATGTGTGCTCAAAAGTTTCTCATCCTCCTTGAGCTGAAAGCTAGCCTAAACATGTTCTTCCCATGGCAAAAAGGAAGAACATGAAAAAAAAAATCCTTGATTGTGAACCAAATTCATGCTTCCACCACAACCATTGGTTTGGTTCTTTGCATTCTTTGAAACAGTCTGCTTTTCTACTGCACCAAACAAGCTTCATGCATCCTGGACAGCGTGGATTAAAAAAGATTTTCCTTGCATTTGAATATGTTTTGAATAGAATTTTCTCTTTCCTTCTTTAGATAAGCCTGCCTTGTGTACTATCTGAGTAATTTCATAGCACCTACTGAAGACAAATAATTTGAAATATACATTCCTTGTGTTAGCTAAGAGATTTACCTTGTGCTGAGCAGGTGAGACATATTCAAAGGGAATTTACATATCTGTCCATAGTTTGGCCTTTATGTTTTATTACCAGAAGCCAACAAAGTTTTAATTTCATCTTCTGCTTCCTGGTGAATAAACAAAGGAAGATCATTTTGATAAAGAGACTTAATAGGAAAACTTGATATATTATACCTTTGCAGATAACTCAGTTTATGAGCTTAGGGAACCGTTTACCAATTTCTTCTTCTCAAATAATCCATTTAGCTTGCAAAATTCACATAAATAAAATCAACACTAACCTTTTTCCATGCAGTACTGCTAAAAATTGTATGTGAAGTTATCTTATGTACCTGACCAGGCTGACAACACCTATTGAGATTAAGTATTTCCTACAACTGTGGAATAGGGTCAAGTCCTTCTGGCCAAAGAGCAAGACTGCACATTTCTCAGAGTTTTTAATGTGGCTTTCAAACAGTACTGGGATTATACTTGTTTCTAGAAAGAAAATTCTAACTGGTAATTACTCAGAGTGAGTGATAAACACACTTGGTTTTGTTGACAGCTGTTCTTGTTAATTCCAGTTTTAATGTTTCCTACATTGGTTACATTTTCTTAGAAATGCGGGAGCTGTAGCCTAGCCTTGAGAGATGGGAGGAGTGATAGGAAGTTCTAGCTATTACTCTACCCTCTGAAATTCAAATAGAAATGTTTATGGCCCTTTGACCGCAGGTTTGGTTATTCAGTTTTAAGGAATGTGTATATAAGTACTCTGTAGCCATTCATTATAATACTTTTAATAAATTTTAGTGGCATTATAAAATTCTCATGGGAGGATCATATAATTTCTATAACAAAAAATAGGATATAAAACTTTTTTAAAAACATAATTCCTATTGAGATAAAATATACAGTTATTTAGAAGGAAATATACCTAAATGTTAATAATGGGCTTGGGATGATTACTATCCCAACTCTTGCACTTTCCTGCATTTATGAATTATTTAAAATGAGCATACCATAAAACATAGCTTCCTCCACATTCTTTTAATATATTGGGAAGACAACATTTTATACATTAAAAACTAGCCATAAAAGGAACTTTTCCAGGTTTCCCAAATTTCTATCTTCTGTCATCTTTTTTTCTTCACTCTCTTAGTAATCTCAGTCAGTCTCATAACTTCACATAAATAACTCCATCGTGTGTATCCAGGCCTTGCCTTGAAGTTCATTTCTAGTCTTGGAGCACTGACTACCTGCTAGGTAGCTTCATATGGATATCTTGTCAGCACACTCAGTACACCCCAGAACAAACCCCTGAATTGTCCTCTAGGTCTGCTGATCCTCCAGCTGTCTCTAATCCTGTTAATGGCACTACTTTTTCTAGGTCTTTAAGAAAGGATTTGTCCCTGCTACCCTTATTTTCCCTTATCTGTGACATACAAACAATTGTCATCATATTCTAGCTAAATAACCTTGCTCACATTTAAATGTTTCTTTCCATCCCCTCTGGCGATATTCAAATTATGCCTCTTCCTTGGACAGTAGCATCCTACTGACGAAGCACTTCATGTTTATTAACCTTAATACTCAAAACAGCCCTATGAGATAGGTACTCGTCTTATCATCCCTAATTGTACATTAACTTGCCTGAGGTCACAAGAGTTTACAAATAGAGCTGGATTTGAACTCAGACCATCTAAGGCCAGAGACTATACATATCCCATTCAGTCATTCAGTTTCTAGAGCAGTAAAGGCAACAATAGCTTTCCATTAGCTCTTGCTACATACCTACATTGGTATTATCCCTATTGTAGAGATAGGAAAACCAGAAACACCTCATGAGCTAAGTCTATTCATCCCTCCACTTCCATCAAGATTAATCTTCTAAATGCTCTGTTCTGATTACTCTTTTAGAAAGAAAAACACAATACTTCTCATTGCCCCGAGAATAAAGTCCAAATTGTTTCATTGGGCATTCAGAAGCTCTGCATCTACTGCCCACCTACATTTCAGCTTTACCTGATACTCTCTACTCCTGCTGGATGGGTCCTCTGGCCATCCTTCAGCCATGACCCAGGTCCTGCCTCCACTCATCTGAGCTCGAACTTCCAGTTTTGCTTCTTACCACCTACCCCAGCTCCCATGTATATATTCTCCCCTGCAAAGGAGCTTTTGGAATTTTCACTGAACAGGAACCATAGATTAGGTGCATTCTGAAGAACATCAGGACTTTTCTGCCATTAAAGGACCCTGGGAAATAGAAAAATCACATTTCATTATTCCTGAGTACAAAAACTAGGCTTGACAGAGCTATCCTGTTGCTTTCTCTTTTGCAGTGGTGCCCCAGTGCTTGTTATCAGTTCAACAATAAATAGTAAAAGAATAAAATAAAGGGGGAAAAAAAGCATTGTCACTGATTGTAGTGGGAGCAAGAAGTAGATTGAGTATCCTTAACTATTAACCCTGAGAATGATAGTTTGGGTGGTCCCAGCCTTGTGACCTCTTGTGCCCAGATATCTTTTTCATACCGCTCTCCTCTTGTGGGCTAAAGCAGTGGTTGTGACTCTTCCCCTTCCTCCTCTTTGTTCTTCTTATTCTCCATCTTCTTCCAAATCGTTTTGTCAGAGAAAGTTTTTAGGAGACTCAATATAATTAGTATACGTAAACAGAGTTGCTCTGCTAGAGATTAAGTGGGGAGCCAGAAGCCCCATTTATTTGTCCCTCACTTACCAGTTCTCTCCCTTCACCTAAGGAATTCTGCATAGCCTCATTTTCAAGGGTTGTGTGAGTAGGGTGTGCATGTGTAGTCATGCATGCCTATTTAGAGGTAGGATGAAGTGGAAGGTGATTCTGTTGTAACATACTCAAACCCCTCACTCCCTTCTTTTCCTAAATTGATTGCTTTTTTATTCTGTGCTCACTAGAACTTGGAATCAATTGTAATTCAACAAATACTTGTTTAGTTCTTGTTGAGCTGCTTTCATGATATGAGGCTCCAGGGAAATATATGGAGCAGCCCCTGCCCCTAGAATGAACATAATCTAATTGTGTGGCCAAGAGTGTCACCTTCCTGAAAGTGACTCCAAAATTTTCAGTTCTGATTTCTTGCCCAAACTTCAGTATTAATACTTAGTTGTCTGTCTGACTCCTGGGCAGTCTCTGCTTGGTTGTCCCACTCTCAGCTCAACTCAACATACCTCAGTCTGAGACTATGCTTTTCCTTAGAAAATCCAAAAAGTGTGCAACATCAACATCAGAGTTGACTGGTAAAGGAACAAAACCACTGAGAAACAGTAGGAGGCAATGGAAATCATCCATCAAAATGACAAAAGTAACACAAGTAATTGGGGAGAGTTGTGAATTACTATTAAATATGTGTACCCTATCATTTATGAGAGGGAATGGATGTATCCTGGAGAGAGTATATACCTACATTATCTCAACTGGTCTCTGTTCCCTGATGCTTATCTTGCAAACATCTCTCTATGTTAATATGATTGTAGAGTTTTAAAAAAAAAATGTTTTTTATATAAATGGCCTTTAACTGCAAGTCAGCAACTACATCTGCAGATCAGCAAAAGAAATAGAAATCTTTCCAAAAATGGAGAAAAAAAATTGGTCATGATGGATGTTCTAAAAGAAGAGACCATAAGGGGCGCCTGGGTGGCTCAGTGGGTTAAAGCCTCTGCCTTCGGCTCAGGTCATGATCCCAGGGTCCTGGGATCGAGCCCCGCATCAGGCTCTCTGCTCAGTAGGGAACATGCTTCCTTTCCTCTCTCTCTGCCTGCCTCTCTGCCTACTTGTGATCTCTGTTGAGTAAATAAGTTTTAAAAATCTTTAAAAAAAGATGAGACTATATACATAAAACCATATTTACTATAATTTCTGGACGATGACTGGGATTTCCAAGAGTAATACTGAACTCATCTTGTCTACTTATTAAAAAAAAAAAAAGAAACCCTGAATAAATTGTGACTTCACTATATTTGCTAGAAAGGACAAGTCAAGGTTACAGAGTAGCACAGTGCGGCTCACTATAAAAGAGAACTCCTAACCAGACATCTGTCCAAAGTCAGACCTGCAGTCTGGGAGAGCAGCCTGGTTCCCTTCTCATTTCAGTCATGGGCTAAGACAAATTACTGCATTTGAAGAGAGTTGAATTGAAAGGCCTCCAAAGTCCCTTCTAACTAAACATATTATGAGTATATAAATATAAGTTCATTTGGAAGCCAGAGAGGTGAGAAATTAAAATCAGGAGTTTTCTCAGAGGGGCCTTCCTAATGGAGGAAGTTACTGGGGCTTGCTTTGAAGAACTGCTAGATTTTGGAGTTGGGGCAAGAAAAAGGCATCATTCTGGGTGGGAAAAACATGTCAAAGGTATGGAAGAGGCTGAGCAGGTGCAGAGAAATGAAGAGGGAAGCTGATGCTGATGGAGGAAAAAAGAAATATGATAGAAAGAGCCCCTTGAGAGAGAGTAGGAGTTGAGCTGTATTTGAGGCAGCGGTAAGCTTAGCAAAAACCTGACAGCTGTTCATACATTATCTGATAAACCTGACAGTTGCCTAAGGACATGTGAACTTTGGAGCAGCTCTGAAGTGAAAAAAGATAGAAAAGCTGTATGCTGTGTTAAAGCATCTTCCCCAGTGATAAAGAACTGGGGTTTTCCTAAATATAGGGGTGGGCTACCAATCTGAGGTAAAATAAATTTTTTTAAGGTATCTCTTGTCTATACTGAGATGCATGGGCAGCAAGGAAAATCTGTAAACATCTGACTAAGGTCAGGAAATGACATTTTAAGAACTTGCACTACAGAGGTGAAAGTAGGACCTTTAAAAAATATGATAAACAGGGACGCCTGGGTGGCTCAGTTGGTTAAGCAGCTGCCTTCGGCTCAAGTCATGATCCCAGCGTCCTGGGATCGAGTCCCACATCGGGCTCCTTGCTTGGCAGGGAGCCTGCTTCTCCCTCTGCCTCTGCCTGCCACTCTGTCTGCCTGTGCTCGCTCTCTCTCTCTCTCTCTAACAAATAAATAAATAAAATCTTTTAAAAAATATATATGATAAACATTCTTTGTTTGTGAATGAACAAGTATGAATATGGTACAAAATGACGTATTAAGGAATTGGGACACTGGAAGCAAACCTGACATGAAATTGCTTCAAAGGAGCCTTTAAGACACTCCATTTTGTAACTCTCTCATTGAATTATTAAATAAATTATATTATTATTTACATGTAGATTATAAAACCATTATAGGATGGTTTGCAGTAGTATGTAGCTCAGAGTGATGGTGTATCCCCTGGACTACAAGTGACCCATCTGAGGTCACCAGCCCCACCTGTGCCCTAGGAATAGGGCTGTGCATATTACGGCAGGTAGCCAAAAAATACCATGATTCCATCAGTAGCTCAAAAGCTATGATGGCTCTAGGTAGTTGGTATGTTTTCATGTTTGGCCATTATTAAGTCGTAACTGTATTTTTATTTTATTCTTTAAAACCTTACCAAAAAAAAAAACAACAACAACAAAGAATACATTCAGGATATTGAGAGTGAGACAAATTATGTTTTAATCAATTTGCGCTTTTGTAATGAAAGAGACCTCAAGTCCAGAAATATCATTAACCTAGAAGAGATGAAGTCACAAAAGTTCTGTTACTACTATCCATCTATTTAGGTATGAGGAAAACAATGTTTGTGAGAATAAGACTAATCATAACATTTGTCATTTGGATAATGAGAATCCCTAGTGGTATAAAATATCAGCAAATTTTGCCCATTCTGAAAAATAGCCAGACACTTTTGTGGCTTGGATCCTGGTCATACCTGGTGGTGTTTCTATTCCATTACCTTCCACTATAGACTGCTATCTCTCCCTGGATCCTATCAGTTTACAATGGACCTTGAATTTATTTGAAATAAATTTCTAAGACATTGAAGATTTTTCCTCTCTTTTTAAAATTATTTTTATTAAGTTTTTAATTTTAATTCCTGAACATTTAACATACAGTGTTATACTAGTTTGGGTTGTACAATATAGTGATTCAACAATTCTAAACAGTACTCAGTGGTCCTCATGATAAGTGTACTCTTTAATCCCCATCACCTATTTCACCCATCTCCCCTCTGGTAACCACCAGTTTGTTCTCTATAGTTAAGAATCTGCTTCTTGGTGTAAAGAAATGCAACTGATTTCTGTGCATTGATTTTATATCCTGACACTTTGCTGAATTCCTGTACAAGCTCTAGCAGTTTTGGAGTGGAGCCTTTTGGGTTTTCCACACCAACAACAAGACAGAAGAAAGAGAAATTAAGGAGTCAATCCCATTTACAATTACACCCAAAACCATAAGATACCTAGGAATAAACCTAAC
>ML104605.1:77905-230439 GCA_003697995.1 Taxidea taxus jeffersonii | reverse complement strand
TTTTTTTTTTTTTTTAGGATTTTATTTATTTACTTGCGAGAGAGGGGGGGAGGGAGACAGCACAGAGGGAGAGGGAGAAGCAGACCCCCACTCCCTGCCCCTAGCAGAGAGCCCAGTGTGGGTGGGTCTTGATCCCAAGACACTGGGATCATGACCTGAGCCAAAGTCAGTTGCTTAACCAACTGAGCTACCCAGGCACTCCATGATTTTCTTAATAACAGTTCATTCTCTCTAGCTTATTTTATCATAAGAACACAATATATGGTACATATAAGATATAAAACATGTGTTAATCGACTATTTATGCTATCAATATGGTGTCCAGCCAACAGTAGGCTATTAGTAGCTAGGATTTGGGGGAGTCAAAAGTTATATGTGGATTTTTCAACTGCACGGTGGGGGTCAGTGCCCTAACCTCTGCATTGTTCAAGAGTCAGCTGTGTGTTGTGTATATATACACGCACACACACACTTGGTTTACCTGGGATTTTATGTTTAAAGAAAATGTTGACAACATAGAAGTAAGTCTTTTTAATACATCCATTCTGGCTGTCTTTACTTTTAATTAGATCAATAATTAATTCACATTTAATATAATTGCTGATATGTTTATGTTTAGGTTTGACATTTTATTATTTATCATTTTATTTTTTATTTTGTCATTATTATTTATCATTTTAAATTAGCTTCTCCCTTCTGTTTTGTTTCTCTGTATTCCGTTCTCACTTAGTTTTATATATATATTTTTTAAATTCTATTTTCTCTATTAGATTCTTAGCATACATGACTTTTATTGGTTCCTCCAGGGAACATATGAGTCCTCTGATTTTCACAGTCTGGTTACAGGTAATATTGTAATCTTTCATGTAAAATGTAAAAAATCCTGCAATTCTATAATCCATTTACCCCACCCCCATCATCCTTTGTGGTATAGTTATCCAAGGTATTAAATCTCCAAAAGAAAAATCCTGAAATTTTTATCTTATACAGTCAAATTTGTGTAAATTTCTGATGCTTTTTATTTGTTGCTGAAGATCTGAGTTTCTTTTGCAGTCTGAAAAAGTATATTTACCATTTCTAGACATAGACTAGTCTAGTCTAGTCATAGCTCTGCTGTGAACAGATTCTGTTGATTTTCTTTTACCTAAATGTGTCTTTGTCATATTCTTGAGTAATGTATTGCCTAGATATGTAATCCTGGGTTGATAGTTTGTCTTTAAACACTTCAAAGAAGTTTTCAAATGTCTTTTGGCCTTCATTATTTCTAAAGCAAAGACCACAGTCATTTAAATCACAGTTTCCCTGTGTTTCCATTGCCTAATGTTGCATAAAAACCATTCCCAAACTTAATGGTTTCACAGCATTTCTTTTCCTCATGAATTTGTACTCTGTGCAAAGCTTGAAAAGAATAAGCTTGTCTGTGCTTCACTCAGTGTGTCCTCAGATGGCTCAGATGGTGGGGTTGAAATTATCTGAAGGCTCACTCATGCAGGGTCTGGTTCCTGCTGTGGGAAGACTCAAACAGCAGCAGGTTGGAACAGCTTGGGCTCTTCTGGTGCCTTGCTTCCCTCTAAACTGTAACATATCTAGCTCATCACATCATCCCTTTTCACTTTTCCTGTGTGATCTGGGCCACTATGGTTCTTTGTGAACTTTATCCACTGTGATCACTGCCATCATAACTTTCATAACTTTCTACAGAAGTCAAGAAAATACAATGGAAAGGGAAGTGCATAGAGGACCAGAGAGAACTGGGTGAGATGCCAGATCACATACATATTTAGAGCAGCACTGTTCATGCTTGTCATCCTTGGGGTGGAAATATTCAAAAAACACAGATTAGAGAAACTGTGTTTTTAAATACAGAATGGAACTCATTTTTACCACCACTAGGTTGCAAAATAAAAGGTGAATCCCTTAAAGTGTTATGATTCCAGAAACCACTCATTTCAATTTTGCCATGGGAAGGTGACAGTGAACAATTTCTGTTCAACAACAAAATAGGACTGACTTGCACTCTTTTCTTTATTTTTGGTGCTTGTATCTGTACTTTGACTTACTTTTACCTTTTCTGTCTAAAAGATTTCTTTGACCTTTTTTACACCATTTAAAAAAAAAGAACATTAATTTTTCTTGATTTTTACTAACCTTTCTCTTACTTTTGTGATTTTGCTCTCTGTGAAATGATCTTGCCTCCTTTGTTTGGCATAAACGATTCACAGGAGGAGAGATTTACCAATATATGTAGTAAATTTTTCAGATTTATAATATCTCCAAAAATAACAGTGTACTAGGCAAAACAACATTTCACACATTTCCAAAGTCTAAGTATGGATATTAAAAGTCACACTAACACATTTATCCGGCATCTTTGTCCCAGGCTTTGTTAAATTTCTCTAGGCGATATAAACAATTATTAGAACTACTTATTTTGAGCCCTTTACAGTTTAGTTGGAGATCAGGTAATTTAAACACAGTTAAATAACAATATTTGAAAAAATGCTAAATGAATGGTAGACAAAATGACATAAGTTCTGTTCTCACCTTTTTAGTTTTAGGAATGA
Organism: Taxidea taxus jeffersonii; assembly: GCA_003697995.1. Lineage (NCBI taxonomy): Eukaryota > Metazoa > Chordata > Mammalia > Carnivora > Mustelidae > Taxidea > Taxidea taxus. Next base: position 227,875 of record ML104605.1, on the reverse strand, counting down.
AATAACAGTAGTAACAAAGCTATAGCTCAGTTTCTTTAGAAATTGCAGAAGTAAAAATCACATGAACCAATTTTACAGTCAGCTGATAATATTCTCTATGTATTTCACATAAATACAGATACAACACAAAGCAGTAAGTATCAACCACTAATCATAATGCTTGTTTTGAACAATAGTTACTTTTCATTTCCCATATTTGGAAATAAAGATGCATGTGGAGCACAATTTCCAGATTGTCATCTAATTCTTACTTTTATAAATATTTAAAATACTCCTGACCCTTTGAGGTTGACATCTGGCTATATGATTTTTGATGATATTGCTCATAACACTCTTAAATGTATATGATAAGGTATTACAGTAATGACTCTTAGCCAGCAAAGTAGCTGGCTTATTCTCTGGCTCATCTGTATTTGCCAGCTGATTCCAAAGGTTAAAGGTAAACTGCACCTAGAACTTAAGGACTCTCCCTGTTGCTGTTCGGCATAGGAGCTCAGCCTGCAGTGGGCCCTTTGAAAATCTCATCTGGGGACAACATACAGCTTCCTTTCTCAAGTTACTCAGAAGTGCTGTTAAATGATTTCATCACCTTCTATGTTTAGAAAACAGAGACTTAGTGCTTTATAATCCTTAGGGTTTATTTGAATTTTATTATGTTAATTTTAAAAATACTGTTCTGTAAGTTGGAAGGGCACTCTGGCAACTATGTGTTTTTTTAAAGATTTAAGAGATACTCCACAGTCTTCAGTGGTTCCTATTTCAATGAGAAATAGTTCATCAAACTATGTCCTTCACCAATGGCCTGAGAGTTGGTTTGTGAACTGGCCCTTGGTACCTCTCTGAAGTCATCTTCTTCTTCCTCTGTCTCTAACTTATTCAGCTTCAGCCACTATTTCTTGCTGTTCCTCAAATACACTGCTGCTCTTCCCAACTTAGACCCTTTTTTTTTCTTGTAATGCTCTTTCCTCAGATAACCTCATAGTTAACTGCCTTGCCTCCTTTAAATCTCAATCATTCATGCCTATCATGCCCACCCTATTTAAAAATGAAATTCAGGGGTGCCTGGGTGGCTCAGTGGGTTAAAGCCGCTGCCTTAGGCTCGGGTCATGATCCCAGGGTCGTGGGATCGAGCCCTGCATCGGGCTCTCTGCTCTACGGACAGCCTGCTTCCTCCTCTCTCTCTCTCTCTCTGCCTCTCTCTCTACCTACTTGTGATCTCTATCAAATAAATAAATAAAATCTTTAAAAATATATAAATAAATAAATAATAAAAATGAAATTCACCCATCTACCTCCCTTTACCTGCTCTATTTTTCATCACAACGCTTATCACCTTTTAACACACTCTATAATTTTTTATGTATTCTTTCTTTGTTTATTATCTGTCTTTACTTTTAGAATCTAAGCATGTAGATGAATGTCTGGGACATATTAGATTCTCAGTAAATATTTAGTAAAATAATTTTTAGTGCTGGAAATGTATTGTAATAGTTACTTTTTCCTGAGAATTATGAAACCTGCTGCAGACAGAGGCTATTCCTTTGATCTAAATTCACTTCTCTGCAAATGTAGGCTTCAGTATGTGGCTAAGATTCCACACTTAAAATAGATAAAAGGCTTTTCCTGAATATAAAAGAGATTCTCAGAATCTGAAGATTTGAGATTCTGGGGCTTTCATGGCAAGAAGACTTACTGGCATTGCTGTGAGGAAATTGTGGGACCTCAGGACTTTGACTCCCCAAAGATTAGTATGTCCCCATCATAGTAAAGAAGAGGCAAGGCAAAAAGAGTTAGAGCCAGTTGGGCTTGAAGAAACCCTGCAGACAGAGACACCAGAGTATATCCCAGATTGAAGAAAACAAGGGACTGGGAATTAGGGAATTAAATTTAATTCCCCACCTGCTAAACAAAATGAGAATTCTTAGACAAGATTAAGTTAATTTAAATAATGCAGTGGTTTGGGTTTAGTTTTCATTTGTTTGTTGGATTTTTTTTTTTTTTTTTGCACTAGGTTTGTGGACAGAGATTTATACATCCTAGTTGAAGGCTAAAAAACTATTCCAAAAATAGTAAGTAGGAAGCTAACTGCTGAAGCTACATAGGAACCTCAGTGCTGATGAATGGTATATTTCCCATTTCTTCCTCTGATTTCCAGTCATTCTTTCTTGCCCAGAGTAGCTGAGCGTCGTGTGTATGTGTGTGTGTGTGTGTGTGTGTGTACGCGCACGTGCATGTGCTAATGCTCTTCGTGTCAGTGTGTGCCTATAATGCTATTTGTTATCTGGCAAACTCCTTAACCTCTGGACTTCAGATTCTATTTCCATAGCTCCAGGTATAAATCAAGTGCTTCACTTATTTTCTCATAGCACTTTGATTATATTGAAATCATTTACTTCCCTAACTCCTGAACTGTAATCATCGTTTTTTTTTGTATAATCATCTTTATGATAATAATTGTCCTTTTGTTATTTGCTTCCATGGTGCTTGGATCATAGCTACTTGGTGATGTTACTGAGATCCCTCAGTTGTAAGTACTTTGAAATGTACTGTTCTTTAAAATAAGCCTTAACACATTTTTTAGCAGACAATCAAGTAGAAGAGAAGTGGCTTGCTGAGGTGGTGTGGTGGCAGTCTGCATTCTAGTCCATGTACATCTGCATTCTAAACTCAGGCACCTTCTCCTCTACCAAGCGGCCTTTTGACATATGAGATGTCTTAACAATATGAATCCTATGTTGCAAGGAGTTTTTATTTAAAAATAATACCAGTTTCAGAACATATCATATGTAGTGGTGGGAAACTGGGATAATTCATGCAGAGAAAGTTCTGGAATAAATGGGGAGAAGCAGAGACTGCAAGAGCTGGAGAAGCCTAGAGGCCACTTACTGCCAGCACAGCCTCTTTTAACCTCAGATTTTTTTAGTACTGTTTTCAGTCTCCCAAACTGGCATGCTTTGTGTTCGTGTATGTGTAGATCTCTAACCAAAGGGGACTTATAAAAAATCCCAAGGAAAGATTCTGATCACAAGGCAGCAGTGGCCCAAAGTGGAAGGATACGATGGTAGCACAGTCTCAGTTAGTTACCTAACTTTTGAGCAGGGGTCAGAAGCTGTAGAACTGGAACCCTCCACACAGCGGGGACAGAAGGGGATACAGAAGGGGGACAGAACCAGTTCCCCAAATGAAATGAAGTGTCATTATTAGAAGAAGGAGTAAAAAATGTGGACAGATTAAAACAACATGATACATTCCCCTAGATATCAAAATGTAATATCCCAAAATACTTCTAGAGGCCCCAGGAGCAAGACATATTAAATACATTTAATTTAGAATTTCTTTCACAGTTATCTGCCTTTGGAATAAATTGAACTGCTTCCAATCAAGAGAAAGATTTGAAAGGATTATCTTATTCATTGTTTCTCAAATCCTGTCTTTATATGGAAGCTTAGGGGGAGCTGGAATGACTCCCAGTGAGAACAACTCTTATTGAATTATTCTACTTCTAAATCCAAAAATAACTTTGGAAATAGACCTGAATAGAATACTGTAGTCCTCCAGTGGAACACCCCTAACTGGGTAATTTTAACACCTGCTGAGGCTACCAGGAACCAAATGCTCAAGCAGTTACTTGAGCACCTACTTCTTCTCTACCTCTTTCTAATGGAAAACAGTTGGTTAGCTGGGCAGCTGTAATGCACCTTTCCCAATATACTGATTGCCATTTATAAAGCCAGTCTTCCCCATTTGAAACCATGTCTGAAGGCAAAAGCTTTAAACAATGATATGCTCTTCTCAGGTCTATATCCCTTAGTGATCTGTGTTGACTAATGTAATTCAAGGGATCTGAAAGGAATTTAAGTTAACATGAGAAAAGTAAATGGCATTTCTCATCTTCTCCCTTTATTTCACTACAGAAACGAACACGGCAGACTCAGTGCATTATTTGCTGAAATGGCTGTTTTCTGATTTGAAATAAATAGATGCTGGCCAGTGGCAAAAAGACCAGTAAAAAGGTCACTTTGAAATCGCTGTAGGAAGTGATGAACATTGATAACAGGCTGTAGACCCAGTAGAAATGGAAGGGAAGATGCAGCCTAATCATCTATAAAAGCAATATGGATGTTTCTACAAAATCTTATAATGAAAAAGAGCATGTCATAAACATACATATTGATATGAAAAAGAAGTAATCGAAGACTGCTGAGATTTCAAAGTGGAAGATATTTAAAAAGAAAATATGAATAACTATAAAATACAATGCTAGGGAGAATACTCACCCTGTCAGTGAATGTCACGTAACAGAGTTCTTCATTGATAAATGTAAATGGTTGACCAAGATCAATCAGAGAGGAGAAAAGCAACACCACAAAAAAACATGGACTCAAATGGACAAACTGAACACAGAAATAGAATATCAGTCAAAGGATCAATCAAGCATGAGAGTAAAATGTACTTAATTTGGACATGCCCGAGCTCAGACATTGTGCCTCTCACAGGCCTTTTCTATATATTTACTTATGAGATATCATAGCTGTTTTAAAGAATCCAAGACATCCAAGAAACGGCCTAATGTAGAAGAACAAAAGTAAGGGTAATTCTAAGATGAAAAGCAATTGGCGTAAATTAAAATTGAAATTCTCTGGACAGGGACGCCTGGGTGGTTCAGTCCATTAAGCATCTGACTCTTGATCTGGGCTCAGGTCATGATCTCAGGGTTGTGAGATTGAGCCCTGTGTTAGATTCCATGCTGGGCATGGGGCCTGCCTAAGATTCTCCCTCTCCTTCTACCCACTCCCTTCCCCAACTCGAGAGCACTCTCTCTCCAAAAGAAAAAAAGAAATTTAGACTTTCAGAAAAATGCCTTTTAAAAATGGTTTCTTGGGGCACCTGGGTGGCTCAAGTCAGTTAAGCATCTGCCTTCAGCTCAGGTCATGATCCCATGGTCCTGGGATTGAGTCCTGCCTCAGGTTCCCTGCTCAGTGGGGAGCCTGCTTTTCCCTCTCCTCCCTGCTCATGCTTTCTCTTGCTATCTCTGCCGCTCTCTCTGTCTCTCTCTCTCTCAAATAAATAAATAAATAAATAAAATATTTTAAAACATGGGTTCTTAATAACAAATACATGATTAAGTAGCTAGAGGGCCTTAGGCATAAAGTGAAGGTCTCTACTAAGACAGTATACAATAAAACAAATAAGCAAACAAATGTATTAATAAAGAATATGTAAAATAAATAAATCCAATATACTTCCTCCCTGTTTTTCCCTTCTTTTAGAAGGCAACACACTCTCTAAAAATATTTGAGTAAAGAAATAGACATTTATGTGTGCTCTATACAAATATAAGGGTTATAAAAGAGTAAGAAATAGAAATAAATATGAATGTATATTGTTAACAAAGATTTAGAAGTAAAGAAGGAAAGGATGGAACAATAAGTGTCAACTTTTATGGAAGGATAGTTCATGTTTAATACTGGCAGATTAACAAATAGATGTACACAGGTTACATTTATACTTCTTGAAATTATCTGAAGTCCTGGAAACAGACTATTTAAAAGTGTCTCTGGGTGGAAGGTAGTAAACTTTCATTTTCATGTTATATCTTTTAAAACTGACTGGACTTTATGATCCAGGACATGCATTTCTCTTATAGGTAAAACAAATTTAAAACAGCAAAATGAAGTTATATCCATAAAGCATCATTGAGAAAATGATTACAAAACTGAAAAGAAGATTAGCACATGATTGCTTTTTACTATTGCTCATGTTTATTGCCACCAGGGCTCCTGGCCTAATGCTTTCACATTCTCACCAAATGTCATCACCCATTGTTGTGCTAACATATAAAGCAACTGTTTTACCCTTTGGGCAGCTTTTCTTGTATGAGTCTGATCAAGCTCTCAGCCATTATCTCTTTAGAAGTAGTAATGACCTGTGTGAAGAAAGCAGTGACCTCCAGATGACAGATCTCTGTGTGTTTCTTATTGCATTAAAACATTCACAGTAAAGAAAATGAGCCTATTCTGGTGAATCCAAAAATGTTGGCATACTATAGATTTCTTTATAATAAATACATCAGGTATGATGCATAGAAGGACCAGACAGAAGCTTGCATTAGCATTCAGAGATAGGTTTTCCCAGCACTCATTCCATCCTGTAGGACACATTTCCCCCCCTCTGTGAAGAAGGTTAGGACTTGTTTAAATCAGCCAGCTTCTCCTTTTCCCAGGAGATAAAAGGAAGGGGGAATAAATTGCAGCTGGGCTGTTTCTACATCAAAGAGAGTATGGGGAGAGTTCCTAAACAATTTTGTTATGATTATCTTTGCTTGGGAAAAAGGGGAATAAGGCTCATGGCAAAGCTGAAAAATTGGTTTGTAAAGCACGCTCTTCAGAATGAAAGATGTAGAAGAAATTTATATGTATATGAATATACACACACACACACTTATTTCCTTGTGGTATTTCAGAGTTCTATACTTGCCTTCAGAAAACAGTTGAATTAATAATAACAACACAAATGTTCCTTCGTGTGATGAAATTGACTTAGAAATAATCAAACAATTAGGAATCTGATGTAAATGAGAATCGTAAGGAGATGGACTTTTGTGCATTGACTGCCACTATGCCAGTGACCTAGGTGAGGTCTGTTTTAAGAATAGAACCTCGGTAACAGGCTGGAATTGCTGCTGGGCACGTTCTGTGTATCTAAGCAATGCTAACTCCAGGCCCAATCCGTTGGTTTCTTCCCTGAAAGTGAAGTAGCTGTGCAGTGGTTAAGCCCGTTTCAGGGAAGTTACTAACTAAGCTCATTCATCCTAAATGAACACACTAGGACTGCTAAACTGTATGTTGTCTTGGGTTCCAGGATGGTTTTTGTTTTGGGGCTTTCTTTGTTTTTGGTAAGGGAGGGTTGGGGCAGTAGAGTGGTGATCCCTATTTTCCATAAATTAGTTTGCCATTTTGCTCTTCCATTCCACTGCTGGTAGTGTTTTGTTTCAACAACTTGAATGTAATAAGCACTCAATTTGATCATGCCAAAAGTACTCGCTGAGGAGTTTCAGGATAAGTGGCTATCCCTCTTGCTATCTGAGGTGCCATTCAGACCCAAGGTGAGAAATCAGATTCTGGAAGCAGCAGAAAGAGGATTGCCATGTATGATGTTGGTGAACCGGGTGCTGATCTTACTGAATACATCAGAGGTATTCTAAAGAGAGTAGATAAAGGATTTTGAAACTTTAGGAATTCACATGGGGCTAATTTTAATTTCCTATGTATTTTACCCTTCAGGAAGTTGAGGGTGTCTAGTAGCTGTCATGTACTATGCACTATCAACACATGCTTGAAAAATAACTATATGTATTGGTTATTTACTAAGCCCGAAGTTTTAGCAAATAAGCTCTATATTTAATCACCTTATAAGGTAAATGTTATTTATTTGATATGTAAGTTGAAGAAACTGAAGCTCACCCATTATAGGGACATGCTTCAGGTAACACAGCTCCTAAGTATACCTAATCTAAGATTCAGGCTAATCTTAGATTATCTGACCCTAAAGCCCTTTCTCTTCTCACTATACTGTTCTGGCTATCAGATTAATATGTGTTTTAACAATGGTGTTTGCATATGATGCCTTTTCCCTCCCTTTGAACTTGTTGTATTATCAACTAGTCTGGGCCATAGAAAGTTAGGGTGTGAAGTGTCTGGAAGTCATCAGATTTTGAGCTTTAAATGTAAGCATTCCCTGAATGATGGCTCCAGAGACCTCTGACATCCCTGTTCTCCCACTTGCTTTGCTTATATTAAGAAGTAAGTAGTGGGTGTGATGAAGCTGAATCTTAACAAATCTAATTTATACAGCCACTGCTAAGTTCAGTTTATGTTAAAAAAGTTCAAGTAGTATTTTAAAGAATACAATCCCAAATATGTCACATGCGTGTTATGTTCTTACAGTTGAAATGTTTTGTTTTGTCGTTACATTTGTCATTTAAAAGAATTAAGACCTCACCTTGACAGATATATGTTAATAAGCTCTTCTATACTTGACCTTTTTAGTAAGTTATTTATTAATCAGTTTATATAGATGACATTTAAAAGTCAAGGTGCATTGCTTATCTCTGCCCCCCATCTCCTCCCCTGAGTGCCACTCCGGCTGCACCAAGCTAACTCAGGGTTCCAGACTCCTGTTAAGCTAGTGCCACTGTAGTCTCTCTCCAGCCACAGTCATAATCATCTCCTGGGACCTCATTAGCCATGAGGAGATGTTCTCTGACATCTACAAGATCCGGGAGATCGCCAGTGGGCTGTGCTGGGGTGGGGTGTGCGATGGTTAGTAAGATAGAGGGTAACATTGTTGACTCACTTATTGGTGGAAATGTCTCCACTGAAGGCCCCAAGGGTGAAGATGCCAAATGCACGTAATCACTAGCATGTCATGTCCATCATTTGCATGTCATCACTAGCATACATGTAATCACTAGCATGTCATGAACCATCATTTGCGCTTCCTGCAAGTGATGAAAACCAGCTTCTCAAAAGAAGCCTCCAAGAAGTATATCAAAGACTATATGAAATCAGTCAAAGGCAAACTTGAAGAACAGAGGCCAGAAGGTATAAAACCTTTTATGACAGGGACTGCAGAACAAATCAAGCACATCCTTGCTAATTTCAAAAACTACCAGTTCGCTACTGATGAAGACAGGAATCCAGATGGCATGATTGCTCTGCTGGACTGTCACAAGGATGGTGTGACCCCATAGATGATTTTCTTTAAGGATGGTTTCGAAATGGAACAATATTAAAAATTGGTTATTACTTTGGATGTATCACCTGTTGTCACAATTGGCCACTGCTCCTCATCCACACAACACCAGACTTAGACAAATGGGACTGGTATCATCTTTAGCTCTTCATTTATTTGGAGCAGAGGCATAGTTTTTAAGAACAAAAATATGTCATGTCAGGTGTCTACAAATAAAATGCATTTAAACTACTGAGAGAATGCCTTATAGTTTAAGACATAGGTAAATCCATATCATGTAGTGTCCTAGAGCCTGGTTATAGACTAGTGCTAGAAAGCATAAGATGGCCTGGAGATAACTTCTACAATGAAAACTACTGCTGGGACTGAAGTATAAAAAACAAAAAACAAGAGTCTTAATTCTGAGTTCAAGTAAAGGGAAAGACCATGATCATAGCCAGGCCAACATTTGAAGTGGGTTCCTTACACATTTCATCACTTACAAATGGAGTAATTAACTCTGGAAGAGATTACCAAAAGAATATAGTTGGAAGAAAAAAAAAAACTTGAGGTACATTATGTAGTAAACCCCTATCTCATAAAGGAATTTGACTAGGAAAATGGATCGTGTACATAGAGTCCTAAGAATTGAAATACTAAACCATCCATTATTTGGAGATATATTAATGGACTCAAACACTTTCTAGCAAAAGTTATTCTATGTTCAACAGTCACTCATTTGTATTGACATATTTGTAAAATATAATTTTAGTAATGGTTAATAAATATGATTATGTTAGTATGCATGAATTTGATTTTGAATAAACTTATATTTCCATTTGATTGTATGTGGAGACAACTTTGTTAAAATAATGAAACACCAAAATCATTAATGGAAAAAGTCCCAGTTGCTCCATGAAAACAAATTAGTTCTTTATTAAATAAATAAATAAATAAATAATCATCCAAAATAGAAAGTTTAAATCTTAGCAGTTTATAAGGTTGTTTTTTTTTAAATATATAAGAAACCTGCTGAGAATGACTTATTTAATATTGTAAATATTAAATAGTTATTTAATTAAAAATTAAATAGTTTTAAAAGACTGACACCATATTTTTAAAAAATAGCTACACCATTTTTCAATGAGCAATATAAAAATGTTTCATTCTTCTAGTATCTATGGAAGTTCACATAGATAGTACTTTCTAATATGTATATTAAAACTGTAGTTGTATAATTTCATAGTGATTTATTTCTAAAAATGTATTTTATCATCTAAATCCTCATTCAGTGACAATTATGAGGAACTGGAATACTATATAAAAGGACTTCAGGTCATTCCATATCAGAAAGCTATAGGTAATTGCCAATAATAAAAATTGTTATTTGTTTAAATTATGAGTTAAGTTGTCAAGGAGATTTGTGAATTCTTACTAAAGAAATCACTATTCTTAAATGATTTTAAGTGTAAGTGACTTCTATTTTTATGAGGCATTAGCTCAGAAAATCAGACTGCCATTTAATTTTGCTCTGGTGAGATTATTGTCTTCATTTCATGTCCTTCTTGGGATACATTTTTCTCTGGAATTTTGAAGATTTATTCATGAAGTCCCATTAGCATTAATAGGGGTTGTATAACTCTATCCCCTACACAGCCAGTGGTAAATGAAATCCCTTTGGCATAATTTTCAGGCATTTAAATGAGTCTTGGGCTTTATAAAATACAATTATGGTGCAATGTTACTAATGTAAATACTGAGAAGGTGTGGGAGAGGGAATTAAAGGTGCCCTTTATAATGACACATGAGAGGCCACACTTTCTCAAATTGAAAGACACAATTGAGAGAACTTGTCACATTATCTATCTGATCATCACTAGTTTGGGGAATAGTGCTGCCTCTCATGGAATTAATAGATACTAAATCCAAAATCTGACTTAGCCATCAGATCACACAGCTTTTTTCTTTTTCCTACTGGAAACAATGGCAAAAATTTTTATTGCTAGTATTTAACTTTTTCATGTGCAGTTATAGTATTTATGGTTTACCTTGCTTGCAAAAGACTCTAATTACAGATTTGTTTAATTTGAGTAACCTCTGTGTTAGAAGAGTTACATAATTTCCAGTGAGAAGGTCACAGATAACAATAAGGCATCTGGGAGTGGGGCTAAAAAATGTCAAGCTTTTAAAATACCAAGGTAGGGAACTCTTCTCTGTTCTCAAAACATCTGCTAGTGGCCTAATATTAGGTAAAATTGCATTTCCACCTTGTAAATAAGTGCACTGCATATTACGAATAAAATACAGATATTTCAGGAAATCTCACCTTTCACAAATTTACCCCCATCTCATGTCCCTGTTCCTTTAAATCCGCTAGTAGTAATTTGTCTCTTAATCCCCAAGGAATTTTAAAAATATCTTCTGGAGCTCTTTATAAAAGTGAACCAGGAGTAACCTACCGGGTACTTACAAGTCAGGAAGGAGTAACATGTTACAACAGTTTAGTCAGACTTCCACCCAGCAAGGCAACCAAGAATCTGTATTTGTTTGCATGGAACAAGTTGAACACTGGCAGAAATGAGACCACAGAATCACAGGAATGGGGAAGGTACTAGAAGGGGGTAGAGGGAACATCTCTTACCACTACTTCACACTGAGTTTGAAACCAATTCTGCTTTCCATGGTGGTTGAAGGTTACTGTTACAACCCAATCTCACTGATTCAGTTAGGTAATTGCCTTATGGTACTGGGCTAGGAGGGATGGGTTCTGGATTCAGACAGACCCTAGAGTAGTGTCCTTTATCTTTATATAAATAAATGAAACTTTTGGAACTTCATTTTCCTAATCTGATCATTACTGATAGTTATTAACATTGAAGAAGACAACGAATGAGGTGGCAACTAGTTTTTGATCTTTGGCAGGTAGTAATGTTCCCTTTGCTTCAAGGCAGAGGGTCTCTGGAACTGTTAGCCACCATTATCAATAGTGAAATCTTGTTCTTGTATTGTAAGTACAGATTCAAGAGGAAAAGTAGTTTTACTCTGGACACATACTATGTTTGGATATCTGTTGTTTAAACTCAGTTTTATCTCATGAATAACTTTAAATGATTTTATATACATTTTGGTATTTAATGAAAAACTTCGGTTGTTATGGTATCCTTCCCACATGTCCTGCCCCACCCTGTGGTGGTTATCACTGTGCTTCTCTACCCAGAGCAGCTGTTCGAGATCATGATATTTTGAATGCAGTTTGAGTCACAGACACCAGTAGAAGTACACCAGAACAGGCCCAGAGTGGTATGATAAGTGCACATAAAATGCCACACAATGATATCACATCACCTGGTTTCAGATCAGGTAAGCTTAATTACATTTCAAGTGAAAAAGGCCTGAGGTTCTGTTAGAGTTATGATCTCGTGTTTATTTTCCCCACTCTGCTCTTCTGAAACCCATGATATTTGGAGAAAGCTAAGCTGTCAGCTTCTAAAATGAACTGGAGAATGGAGATATTTGTTTCAAGAAATAGGGATTGAATTCTTATTATTTTTCAGAACAAATACAAGGTCTTTGTGTACATTTAATCAAAATAAGTGATGTTTAAGTTGTTTTTAGAGTCCATTGATTCTAAGAAACCCTCTCTGGGTCACACAGATAACATGGGGGAAGAGCCAAGATATGGTCAAAGATCCATTAGGCTGTTTCCTGGAAATATGTTAATCTCTGCTGAGTCCACTTGCAGACGAGAATGGAAACACACACATACACATTTACTCACCAACATGTGGGAACTTAAGTCACTTGGGATTTGAGTATTAGGGCTAGCGTAACTTTACCAGTAACATGACCCATACCATTCAAATAAAATGCTCCCTCTCTAGAATACATCCTCAAACAAAAGTTAACTTGCTTCTAATACCATGAAGGTTTGCAGGTTGTGCTGTCCCAACCTCAGAGACAGATTGAAAGGACTTGAACAGCATAAATGCTTATGAGAAAAGTCAGATTAATTATCTTGCCATATCCCTTAGTTTCAGTAATATGATTGCAAGGGATTCTCCCATTTATTTTCTTTTAACTCTTTATGTTACAATTTGTGATTATGAAAGTCCTCATGAATTACTGTGATATTTCAAGAGTTGTGTATGAAGCCTGGAGAAACATTCCAATATTAAACAATTCAAATCACCCTTAAATTTACATTTATGTAATTCTAAACCAGGGTTCAGCAAACCGTGGTCCACAGGAAAAATATGGCCTTCTGTCTATGCCTGGACGTGTTTCTTTTGTTAACCCAGTCATTCTCATTCATTTAGGTACCATCCTTTTGACTTTCATGTTTCAAAGACAGAGCTGAGTAGTTTTTTTTTTTTTTTTGAAGATTTTATTTATGTATTTGACAGAGAGTAGGCAGAGGTAGGCAGAGAGAGAGGGGGAAGCAGGCTCCCTGTGGAGCAGAGAGCCCGATGTGGGGCTTGATCCCAGGACCCTGAGAGCATGACCTGAGCTGAAGGCAGAGGCTTTAACTCACTGAGCCACCCAGGTGCCCCCAGAGCTGAGTAGTTTTAACAGAGCTGTATGGCCCTAAACCTAAAATTATTACTGTGTGTTTTTTAATAGAAGATGTTTGGCAGCTCCTGAATGTACATAAAGAATCACAGATAGTTTAATCTTTCTGAAATAATTATGTTTAATTTAGTCTTAGTTACATGAAATTAAACTTCAGATAATTTTACTTAACTTTTTATTTTCTTCACTTATAATTTCAAAATTGTCTATGAAATTGAATAGAAATTTTGAATATTTTGGAAGAAAACATTTTAATTAGCAGTAATTGCACTTCAGATAGCCAACCTCATTGTCTATGATATTGCCACTGCATGAAGCTAGAAGAAAATATTTTAGACATTAAAAATAATTTTGATTAAAAAATTTTTTAAATTAGCTATACTTTTTGATTAAAATATATTCAGATTTTTACCCTTTGAATATAGTTACCTTTTATATTTAATTCTTTAAATCACTGGGAATGAGTACAAGTGCAGTTAGAAATAAAAAACATGCAAGTAAAGCCCAGGAAAGAGTAAAGGGTGAAAAGAAAAATAGAAATTTTGATATAATGATGTATTTTATCAAGATGGGAGGTAGAGCATAATTATCAAGGAGTTTGTTGGCAACTTTTTTTTGGTAACTTTATTTATTTGGTAACTTTGTTTATTTAGGTTTCTAGCACGTGGGCTTCCACCTGTGTTCTTGTCCAATAAATGCTGTGATTAGTCTGAAGCTGAACAGGAACCAGCTGCTTTGCAATATCTGGATCTGGATAAGTCATCTTAATTTTCATTAGCTTGTCTGTCTGCTCAAGAGCAAACCAACCCTAATCCTGGCAGGCTTGTTGCTCAAAAGGCAGAGAATCTCTCAGCTTCTCATTGACAGTCATACTTGACATTTGGAGCTATCGTTAAAGATATGATTAGCTCTAACACTTCATAGTTCCCTTGTTTTTCCGTAATTATGCACCTGCTATTTGGGTAAAGGCAGTGTTATTTTTAGTAACTAGGATTTATACAGCCTTTCTGACTGAAGTGTTAACCTGTGATTGAAAAGTCATGTTTTCCGAGAAAATATATAATACTATAAACCATTTAAATTAATGTACCTTGTTTCTAAGGAATGCTCTAAAAAGCACATGCAACAATTTTCTCCAGCAAATGAAATTAAACTTCGGTCTATTCATTTCAGCCTTAGGAGGAAATGACTGGATTCAGCTTAACCAAATATAGATGGTGAAATTAAGATACAGGCCATAGTTATTTACAAAATTTACCCAGTTGAGGGAGGGACACATTCAAAAGCACATCAGCAAGACAGGCAGTCATGCTTCAGAAGTGAAACAGAGGCAAGAGAGATCCTTGTGATGTCTGGCATGAAGGGATAGGCCTTAGGTAGATGATAGTGTGAACCAAGAAAAAGCAAAGAGCTTGGAAATTGCAGCAGCTCACCTTCAAGACTGAACTTGCAGGTGAACTTCCTCATTATAACCCAGAGTGAGGCAGTTGAGTTTATTTACTTAACAATTAATGTTTCTTCCCAGCAGCCCTTACAAGTGTAGGTTTCCAATAAGGACATTTTAGAACTACATGTGCACATGCTGTCTGATGTACTTTGAACAACTCCATTAAACTTTAAGTTTTTCTTAAAAGACTTTCTGAAATCCTCTCCATTGGATAACTTATCTACTTCTACCTCTAGCTGGGCTCTGAAGCTTCGTCCTGATTTAACTCAATCAAAACATACACAGCCCTTTTACTTTAGGGATATGTTATCCTCCTTGTCTAAGCAAGTGCTTCCTGGCTGTCTCAAGTGCTCGTAAAGGCTTTTTCTCTCCTCAGCACGAGGCACACTGTGAGTCTAACTCATAAACTAAAACATGGGTTGTTTCTCTGTTTCTGATGGCTTTTTTGTTCAAACACGATAAAAACCAAAGAAGTTCCATCTGTGTATTTCCACTTTCTGCTTGACATCTCTGAGGCTCAAAAATATTTAAAATGAGAGGTGTCTAGGGGGCTCTGTGAGTTAAGCGTCTGCTTTAGGCTCAGGTCATGATCCCAGGTCCTGGGATGGAGCCACACATCAGGCTCTCTGCTCAGCGGGGAGCCTGCTTCTCCCTCTTCCTCTCCCTCTGCCTGCCATTCAACCTGCTTATGCTTTCTTTCTCTTTGTCAAATAAAGAAACAATCTTTAAACAATTTTTTAAATCAACTTGGCAATCCCTTCTTATTTTACTCCCTATCTATATTTAATTGGTCTGTTTACTAGTCTCTGCATTCACTTTAATTCAGTAAGCTTTCATTGTTCAATGTAAATCCCACTTTGCCCGTTCTTTTCATCTCTGTTGTCTTGAACTTGTTTAGCCAAAGTTTGCATCATCTTCATCTTACAGGACTGCAGTTGCCTCCAGACGAGTTGCTGGTTTCTAATTTTGTTTCCATTCAGCCTATTTTCCCTATGGCAGCCAGACTGGTTTAAAAAAAAAATTATCTCTCTTTGACCTTCAGTGTCTATCACCTTTCTGTGAGACCCTCAACACTGAGGTAGACTCCAACATCTACTTCCCTGTCTCAGATTCTACATCTTCTCTAACTTAATCTCAGACATTCTTCCCTTTTGGAATTATGCTCCAGCAGCTCTGGCTTTCCTCACGGCATTTATCTTTGACTCATGCAGGACAAACCTAGACTAGCCTAACTCTCTCAGTCTAAAGGGGATTCTCCCTTGCGCCATTTTGTCTCTCTCACACTGTTCTTTTTCTTTATAGCACTTATTATTATTTTCAGTGATATATTTTTGTTTGCTAATTTGTTTATGGTCTTTCTTCTCTATTTAATTCTAAGCTCCAAGAAGGCAGTGACCTCTTATTTTTTGTTTGAAACTACAGTTTTTGCTTGATCTTACTTTATATAGTGTCTGACCCATTGTAGGCCCATAATAAATAGTGAACACATAATTGATAGATTGAATTGAATGAACTAACCCATAAACTATTTGGAGGGAAAACATATGAGAAAACCTTTAATACTGCCTTAAGGAACATTTTTCTTCCAGGGAAACAGTGTAAAATACAGTTAATATCCATCAGATAGATAAAGGTTAGGTCAGACAGATAACGGTTATATCTGTGATGTTCAACATATCTAAGGAAGAAAGTTGAAAGGGACACAATAATGATCACAGTTATATCTGGAGAGGTTTGTTGGGACTCAGTTTGATGGTGTTAAAGTGTTTGAATTTTAGGTTATAGGGGAGTCAAGGTTTTTAATTAGCAGACTCATATGGTCATATCTGTGTGTGTGTTTGAGCGGAGCAGGGGTTAGTGTGAGCAGGCAAATGAAAGGAAGTAGAGGGGACTATCTACCAGGATACTGAAGTAGTTCAGAAAGAGACCATGAGAAGGTCTGTCAAAGAGTAGCATTACGTCGAACTGACATCACAATAATGTAGGAGGAAAGAAGGAATCAACAATGAATGCAGGTTTCTGTAATGTTTATAAACACACACACATAGATCTTCCTCAATTTACAACAGGGCAATGTCCTGATAAACCCATGGTAAGTTGAAAACATTGTTAAGTCAAAAACGCATTTAATGCACCTTGCCTACCGAACATCTTAACTTATTCTAGCCTACCTTAAGCATGCTCAGAGCACTTACATAAACCTACAGTTGGGCAAAACCATCTAAGACAAAGCCTATCTTATAACAAGAATGTCTCATGTAATGCTGCAAATACTATACTGAAAGTGAGAAACGGAACAGTTGTAAGTGTAGCTACTGTTCACCCTGTGGCTGGCTGCCACTGCCCAGCATCACAAGACAGTACAAATTATACCGTATGTCACTAGCCTGGGAAAAAAAATCAAAATTTAAAATTCAAAGTATGGTTTCTACTAAATTCACATGACTTTCAAACCATCATAAAGTTAAAAATCATTAAGCTGAACCATCTTCAGTTGGGACCATGCATATTTTTCTGATATATTGATATGTGTCATAATTAAGCAATATAGTTTTATGCATACTTAAAATACTGTCTCCAACTGATACTTCAGTAGCTGAGTTTCTTCATTCAGTTTCCTCCTGTTATTTCCACCAGAACCCAGAGTCCTTGTGCCTGCTACCCTGTGGACCCCACTGACATGGATGAGAACATCGATCTCTCAAAGAAATATTGACATATAGTAGCAAGAAAATCATTGCCTCTTGGGAGAATAAATGAATGAATGATAATATTAGACACACTTTCACCCTTACCATATAAAATATCTATAAAACTCCTGTTTAAATCATCTAGTTAACAATGGGGATAAACACACTAAGTGAAGGGTCAAGTCATTTTAAATTTACAGTGAAACAGCCATAGCCAAAATTTTGGTGTCCAGTTGAATGACCTAATATTAAACAAAGCAAATATTTGTTTTTCCACAGAAAATAAGATGACAAGGGGAAAACATATAGCCAAGCTGATGTTACTCGGCAGAAAAAGTCAATTGGTCTATGTTTACATACAGTTTAAGTTTTGAAGTTTATACAAATTCATTAATAACTCCATCCAGAGTATTGCCTGGCTCATGAGAAATGCTAAAAAGAATTATACACCTTTCATAAAAGCAATCTCAGTTCGTGTTTTGAGAACATATCTTTGTGGATTACAAACAGTGGGGGAATGCGACAGGCCTTCCTATTCCACTCCATGCCTCATTCCCACTTCGAAGCTGTTACTATTTGGACTATTTTATAGCCTTGAACTGCTAAGAAGTGATTAGACTACATTAATGAGGTACCTTAGTTTACAGACAGTGATGGAAAGAAAGAAAAAGAAGTCTTTAAGGGTTTCCAGATAGTGAGCTTAAATTAGCCTTAATCTTCGACAAGCAATGATTTATATATTTTCTTAAGCATATTTGCAGCCCTAGGAAGGTTTGTGTTGGGTTGTTATGTTCTGAGAAAATAGGCTTTTCATCAATTTGATTCAACCAGCAGAATGCACATAAATTGAAGAAATAGAGCCTTGGGGTAATGATGCATTACACTTAGGCTACTACAAAACTATCCTGAGCATTCAGATTTATCACATAGGAGGGGTTACTATATCTTGTTATGGTATTATCCAAGACAACCAGACCTCCTAATAAATTTCTGAACTGTTTCAAATCCAGAAAACAGACTGTACAATCTAGAATGTTATATTCTAATACTTGAAGAGATTCACTCTAGAAAGGAAGCAATTTGTCTTTAAAATAGGCCTTACCTACCAGGTTATGCAGTTATGAATTAGTTTTGAAAACTTTGCCAGCTCTCAAGCACGTATAATAAACTAAAAATATTTTAGTCAGTCTTGAAAGCTGACATGCCAAAATGCAACAAAATTCTGCAGTGGTTTTGCAATATCTTCAGCAGCTAAAAGGAAAATGGCATGTTTGCCCCATGATTTTGAAAATATAGTAACTTACAGCATCTCTTTGGTGTTGATTGAGCTGATGAGAGAATGGCCACAATTATGCAGGTGTTCTTTAGTCCATAATGGCATTGACAGAGGGAAAAAATGTTCATCATTGGGGCTTAGGTGTCCTGACATTCCCAGATACATACATTGGAGATATCAGACTTTATTCTTAGTCTTTGAAACTGTATTTTTTATTTTATTTTATTTTAGAGGAATGGGATTACACAAAATCTTAGTTACTGAAAAAATAGAAGTAAATCTTTAAGAAAACTTATAAGCAATATTCCCTTTAATGTATATTTCATGAAATTAGAGATGATGATTTATATGACAAAAATATAAGAAATGCAAATTCAGTCTAGCTTTTTACTTGCAATTTTTAAAAGCCATTTACAAAATCTCTTTGAAATGCTATTTTGCATACCTCCTGTATTACCCAGCCCAAGGTTCTACTTGAAAATGACATTATGGCATAGTTGTTGAAGGGTGGAAAGTGTGTTTTCCATGTTTTAATCCTCAAAGATTTGAGATTTATCTAATGAATTCATATGTGAAGCTTTTTGTCAATTCTACAATGCTATACAAATAAAAGAAATTAGCGCAATTTCTCCCTGGCTTCCTCTACATAAGTGTTATAAAAAAAAATCAGTGGGTTAAATACCACTCAACAGAGTCAGTTTTCTGTGATAGGTATGTATTTTAATATGTGTTGGGGTATGTGTGTGTAGTTGTTGTTCAGGATTACTTCTTCCCACTCCTCATGTGTACTTGCGGATGGCTTGCCCCAAAGTAATACAGCTGGTCTTCTGTTCTACTCCTTCCCATGCCATCCTATGAGGAGAAGGGAGTGATCTCCAGTTCTTAATTGGGTGGACCTATTCTACTAATGTGCTTAAAGGACTGCTTTAAATCACTGGACAGGTGAACTATCCAAGATCTAGACTGGGTAGGATAGAATGAGGAAACCAAGAGGGTCTAGGAGCACATTGGCCACACCCGTTAGCCACATTCTACAGCTTAGGTTATATTAGTGATAATGGTGACACATTGATGTCTACATTTCTGTTACCTGTGTTTCTCAATATAGTGCAGACTGGGACAAGAGGAATATAATTTACTTGAAGAGTAAGACCGATCATAATAAGCAACAGATCTCCACAATAAAATTACTTCAAAGTGCTTCTCTACTATCTGATTCACTTATTTTTCCACAAAGTAGGATCAGCACAGTGGGGATCTTCCTACAGAGTTGTGTATGTGCGCATACACATGTTAAACTTGCTGCTGTTGTTTTTTCCATTTCCTCTAGTTCTAAATCATAATAAAATGGATAAATTATAAATATACCATCAATACAAGTAATGACCTGTGTTCTTGCTTCTAGCTGGTTCTTGCTTCCTGACTCCATTTCTTTTTTTTCATTTTGTAAAACAAATGAAACAAAAACAAAAAACCTATCAACTATTAAAATACCAAGTAGTACAAAGTTCACCTGAATAACTATTTTATTTCACTCTACTTTGACAATATGATTGAATAATTTGGCTTACCTTTGAAAGATGTTCTTAAAAACTCTTAAGCCCACCTGAAATTCTAAACTTCATCATCACCATGGGCAATGACACCAGCAGTTCTTACTAATAAAAACTGCTTTATCTATGAGCTGGTCTCCCATCACCAGGGGTCAAACTCCTTTGATTCTATTTTAGAGCTTGGTATAGGCAATAAAATAGTTTCTTTACAAATGAGTACAAATAGGGAAATATAATAAATTGTGCATGTTTGGTTAATTATTTTGGCTTGACATTTAGTATTGGAAAATAGTGAATTTGTAATTAACTGCTTTTGTCTTAATCTCCTTTAGTTTAAGATATTTCCCTTAGTTTAAGATATCTCCCTTTGTTTAAGATACACTTTAAATGTTTTACATTAACAATGCTTTGTACTTTTCAAAGGACTTCTAAACACATTTTTTTTCATTTCATAATCAGAGATTGGAGTAGTCTCTTCATTTTATATGGATGCACACAGAGATAAGAAGAAATTAAGGGAATTCCTCAAGGGTCCATGACTACACCCGGACAAATGTTAAGAAATCTCTCTGAGTCTATTTCATGGAATGAGACTTGCCTTAGGGCATCCCAGGACTATTGGCTAAATTAGCCTTAAGCATAAAAATGTAAGCATTTTGTTGAATGCTTTGAGTGTTGGTTTGATTTTGAGCAAGGTTAATTGATTAGTTGGGGTAAAGTGGAGAGTGAAGCAGCTGAGCCCATCTGGTGTCAGCTGATAAGAACCACAACACACACTCAATTTCCCTCCTGGAAAAGGAGGAGCTGTCCTCTACTTGACAGCTCCTTAATGCGCTCCTGCCTCTTCCACCTAATGTCACTGCAGGGAGCCCCTGATGGAAACAGTCGCTATCTACTGACAGAAGAAAGAAGGTGGATTTGTGATTTAAGGAGACCTTTAGAAGATGCTGAAAGAAGCTCTATTCCTCTTGTCCTCCATTAGTGCACACTGACTACTGACTGTGAAACTGTGGGGCGGACATCCTGCCTTGAGAAACTCTCTTTGCAGCTTCTGGGGGGAAAAAAAAAGCATCAAATAAAATAAACTTATGCATTTCACACAAAAACCTATATGTAGGTGTACTTTTTTTTTCTTTAGCCATGTTCATACATGTACATATATACTTATGGAAGAGACGAATCTGAGCAGCAAACATTGTGGGTCTAATGCTCTTAGCTTCATTTCAAAAGGGAAACAAAAAAATGCTCAGATGACTAAAATACTCTTTAAGGTGAAGGTATAGTCTAACAGGCCTGAAGAATGATAATCTAGACCATACTTTGAAAGTTTAATGTGCAGAGGAGTCAGTGAGGGATCTTGTTAAAATGCAGACTCTGAATCAGGACATCTGAGATGGGTCTTATAAGTCTGTCTTTCTAATGAGCTCCCATGTGATAATAATTCTTCTGGTCTTCAGACTGCACTTTGACTAACAAGTGTGTAAATTACAGACTGATGGAATGGAAAACAGAAACAAACACAAATCTTTGACTCCCCACAGTTTACTTGCAAGTAAATTTTGCTTCCCCATTTTGGATTTGCTTTCTTGTTTCCTTCTGGAAGTCTTGAAAAACATTAACATTCCTGAGGCCACACTTACCAGGGTTTTCTTTTTTCCTGCTCGAACACAATATAAAAATTGTAAAAAATCATCTCTCTCTATATATATAAGTGGTGTTTAAGTCGGCATATTTATCCAGTAAATGGTTTATAAATATTAACATTGTACTAAGCATCTATTACTTGGACTGTGGACTAAAATTTTGTGTTTTGTAAATTCAGTTGTATCCACAATTTTCTTCGTTCCATAAGTAGCCATTAAACCTCAGAGACCCCACCAGGGAAATGGGGATCTATATTTAGGATAAGTGAGGAAAATATGGTCCCGTGTTTAGCCATCCATGCGTATGTCTCAGTCACTGTGTAAATGGCAAAGCTCACCTGCCTCACGACCAGGAAGGAAGTAGATAAGAAGACAGCCTGACCCCCTCATGAGACCGGAACAGATTTCCTAAACATTTTTCATGTTCTAAATTCTATTAAAAAACACCTGAATGAGGACTCTGGTTAGAGGCTTTTCCCTTCAGCTCTGGGATACTGTTCATTAAAGTTTTGCCTACTCAGAACACTTCATTCATTTGGCATATGAATTTTAAGTGCACATTCACTAGGAGACACAAAGATGGAAAGAAAACTCTAACCTCAGGTTGTTACAGTCAGAGTTGCAAATAGCAGGCAGTTACATAGGATGAACTGAGATAATGTCTCTCTCAAGCAGATTATACATGATATACAGCAGGAATCCCCAAGAAAGGGACAAATCCATGACACCTTAAGGAAGATGCAGTGTTAAAACTGGTGCTTTAAGACTGAGCTTAAAGGAATGAAGGCCAGGCAGGCCAGCTGAGGTTGGGGGAGAAGAGTAGGAGATGGACAAGAACATCCCAAGCAGAGGAGGTGGCATATTCAAAAGGCAAGTTTGCTGTATTAGAGAATGTGACTTGTTTAGGGGATCTGCATGTTATTAGAAATGATGGAGGGTCATGTGTGAGGGAAGAAGGGTGAGAGGTGAGGTGAGGTACATAGGCAGTACCGCAATATGAAAAATCAGCCATCTTAAAAAAAAAAGTTTAGATCTTTAAATCAAAGGGATCCATTAAAATGTCAGCATTTATAATATAGCCTTATATTAAAATGAATTGCATATAATGTCTCTTCTTTGCAAAACTAAATATGTGAATAAACTTTTCATAACATTCTTGTGTTTTTCACACTGATTGGCTTAACATTACAAATTAAAAGATTCCCAGTTTCTATCCATCATTCCTCCTACCTACTTTCTACCTTTTGCATGTGCCACTCAGGTAAGCAAAGATCCTGCAATCTTCCTGCACTTCAAGCCTATATCTCCTTATTCTCTTGGTGTCTTTGCTTTGTGGGTAGAAGGAACCGTATTTCTATTGGTATTACCATCAGTGCCTCTTCTCTCCTACTACAGGTCTCAGATGTAACATGTTCATTGCCCTATCCTTTCTTCAAGCATCACAGTTACTTACATGTCAGATAATCAAAATTACTCTAAACATTTGCTCAGGTTGATGTTCTGAGATACCTATATGTGGACATCTCATTGTGACCCGAGTATCAGAGCTATGGATTTGACCCTTTATTCGTAATGCCAATGGCAAGGGGAAAAGGTGGGAATGTACAGATATTTACCAAGTATTGGCTGGCAGTATACCCAGAGTCATTTTCTTTGAGCACTTAAAAACACAGACTGAATCTCCTTTGGCAATCTTGGGACACTAGCTTTTTAAAACGCATGCCTTGGAAAACTACTGTACGTTCAAATTAATTACAGAAAAAGCATGCATTACCAGTTTCTACTGTGAGTATCAGGATATCTTTCTTTTTTCTGAAATTACAGATTTGGAAGAGAAGGTATTTATGTAACACAGAATTACTGAAACAATATTTTCTATAGTAATTAAAATAATGTTTGTTCTCTTTGCAAACAGTTTACGATGGGAACATCTTTTAATTGATGTACATTATAGTCTAGTAAACAGACGTCATTAAATGTAGCGCTTGATAGGATTCTCAAATTTTAACCCGAAGTGTTGGCAAAATGAGGCATGGAGTGGTTATTTCTTCTAACTGATTCAAACGCTTAGGTAGAAATTTGTGATGAAAACTTTTGATTTTGTAGTATTAAGTAAGCAAAATGCCTCTTAGAATGGTAAAACAATGTTGCCTTTTATAAGTATACTATGCTGCCTGATATTTCCTTTTTTCTTTAGTAACATATGGTTCTTGAATTAAAAAACATCTTTCTAAAGGCCTTTCCAGTTTAGCTCTGCTTCATTGGTCATAGTTCCAAGAGTGCAGAGAAAGGATTTGGGGACAAATATGACAACTAAGCATCTCGACAGGAACATAGAGTGAATGTCTGGCTTTCTGACATCTATGTGATACATGAATCAACAGATTGGAAAAAAAACTATCTTATAATTATGAATATATTTTTAAACTAGAGAGAGCATGAGAAAGGGCTGATTTCTGAAGATTGTTTATTTTATAAATATGCTTATATACACACAACACTATCTTAATGTATGATCTGTGACAACAATCACTAAAAGGGCTCAAAGGGAACACGGGAAATTTCTGATCCATGTTCTCATCTGGAAAGTGCAAATTTGCTGCCTTGTCCTACAGCTCCGATTCTCTTCTCCTGGTTCAGAATAGAGCAGCCTACAGGGAATTTTGAGACTTGGATCATTTTTTTCCAATTCTCACCACGATTCTTAAAATATAATTAAATTAGTGACAAAGAACAGTTGTTTTCAATGTCCCCAAATCCCAAAATGGACTGGATTAAAATATGAGATAGAAATTTTTCTGGCTTCACTTGTTCTCTTCCCTACTCCAAAAACAGATAATTTTATGTTCCTTTTCAATAATACCCAGCAGCCCCACATCCTACTCGAATTTCCCTAGTGATCATGATCTGTTTCCAAAACCTAGGCAACTACCATCATATTATTTCTTTGTTCTTTTTCATGTGTAAAGTATATGGAGGAGATGCAAAGACTATAAAAACTTGATCTGGACTATGTAGTCATTATGTCAAATTTCAATGGATTCCTTAGGTTATACATTTTTCATGGCTTTTTTGTCCTTTATTATTTCCTCAAAAATAATTCTATAATTTCCAGTTTTGTCAAGTAGTCCCTCTATTTCCACTAGGTTTCAGGAAATAGTCTCATTTTCTACTTTGTTTACTATTAACTGTCAGGTATGATGTTAACTAATTTGAACATACCCTAAGGTAAACACTATTATTAATTCAATTTTACAGATGAGGTGACTGCAAATAAAATTGTATGGTGTTTGGGAAATGCTATTCTCTTAATATCCTTTTTATTATCATTTGCAATTCCCTATCTCCAAGTCAGAGCAGTGAAATTTAGTGCCCTGGGGAAGGAAAAAGGTGGGAACCACCAAGAATAAACCGGCTGTTAGTCAGCTTTGAGCCTCATACCTTATATTTTTATTGCTTTACCTAGAAAGTAGTGATAAAAAAGACCAGTCGAGAGAGACAAAAATTTTAAGAATTTCTTCTTTCTATTCTTTTAATATATCTAGGGGCAAGTTAGTGGATTTTATTTTAGCTATTTTTTAACCTGAAGTGTCAGAGCTATGAAAAGAACAGAAGAAAAGCCTCAATTTCCAAGAAAATAACCCATGGGAATAAATATGTGTTGACCTGCATATTCTGACTACTTCTGGCCTGAGTTCCAGAGAAGGGCCCTGTTAGGAAGATTCTCAATTTCTCAAGGACAAGAAGTCTTTTATTTCACTTTCTATTTGGGACTTTAACAAGAGTGTCCTTTTCCTGTGGTTGTACTAAAGCTGGCTTAGATTGTTTAGGGAGAAGATAAGGGCCTGTTCAGCCTTCCTACACCTCCTTTGGCTCTCTATAGTTGGAAAAGACCTGTTCTATTATCATCCCAGTGGGTGTGTGTGTGTGTGTGTGTGTGTGTGTGTATGTGTATGTGTGTGTAAATGGGTCAGGTAATGTGGCTATTAGCCTCCTGGCTATTGAGAATGTCAGAAGCAGATGTTGTAGGGGATTAAATGGCCCTAGAAATGAGGCTTCCTAGACCAGATGTTAAAGAGATATTAGGGCAAATAAGAATATCAGTGGAATCAGTCGATGAAAAGAATGGATCATTTAAGAAGAGCATAGTCTAAATTAAGAACATAGATCATCATACCTCTAGCATACCTCTAAGAACACCGATCACACCTTTGCAAAGACTAGCAATAGTCCCAAGAATGTTGAATAGATCTCATTGGGCTCCACCCTTAAATTTCATTTGCTTATATCCCATGCATTTTCACCATCCCCTCATATACCCAGATAACATCTTAGAAAAGAAAGGAAAGGCGAAATTTCTTTTTAGGATGGCAAAATGTTTAAAATTGGATGGTCTCGATTGTTTCACAGCCTTCTATACTAAAAACCATTACATTATATACTTTAAATAAGTAAATTGTTTAGTAAGGAGGTTATATCTCAATAAAGCTGTTAAAAACATAAATGTGCTTGGGGAAAATGATATATTATGTGTTAATAAAAATAACTAATTAAAAATGTTAAAAAAGATAAATATGATTATCTTGTAATTATTTGTATAGAATAAAGGCCATGGAGCAACTATTATTGAAAACTTATTTTTCATGAATAAAATATTTGTAAATGCATGTTAAAAATTAGTGCATAACAGTGGGGGGGGGTGGAAATGGGAATATTTCTGAAAGGATTACATTTAACTGAGTCATCTAGGTAGATATCAATGTCCTAAAGAGATAAGCCAAATTGCTTAAATTGGCTGAGATTACCAGATCAGAATTCACCTAGATTCCCTCAACTCCAAAACATCCCTGCCCCTTGTCAGAGGGTTGGGAGCTAACAATAAGGATAATTTTAGCTATAGTGAAATAAAGAAGACATTTTTCTTTGCATATCTAAGTGTAATGTAAATAAATTTTCCTAAGAACTAGAGCCCACTATACTGTGAGCTCTGAGACCAAGGATCATGTCTTTTTGTTCAGTGTGTACAGCAAGAATGTCTGCTTAGTCAAACATCACACTTTGGGAAAGTAAAGGGAATTTAAAGAACTTGTTCTTTTTCCTTTAAGGCAGAAACATAATCATGATTTTAAGAACTAAAACTTCCACTATCGATCATGAACCCATTTCCTTTCACATTTCCTGGAGCCCTCATATCTCAACCCACTCTTCTTTGTTCCACCCTGTTCAATTCTGATTTCATTAGTGATTTTTCCTCTACGTCTATAAACATGCAAACATTGGCTTTTCTTGAAATAAGGAATAAAATGGAATGTTTTGAGTATTCTGATCCTTTGGGTAATCATTCAACTTCTGTCTCTTTCAAACATTTTAATTAAGATTTGTAGTACCTGTATCCATGTCCATACTTCTTTTTCTTTTGTGTTCCCACTAGCATCAAAAATCTTACCTAAGAACTAAGGACTGGTCTTTAGTGACTAAGGACACCATTGATTTCCTGTTATTAAATGAAAGAGCATATTTCTGTTCTCCTTCCTCCTTCACATCTCCAGAAACCTTGATTCTGATCATACTTGCTTTATTTCATCTCTCACAGATTTAGTGAAATGCAGTTATCCTAATTCTCTTTCCACCTCTTTGTTACCTCTATTTTTGTTTTTAATGCCTTTATCTTGTTTGCTTTTTACTCACTGACCACACAGCCTTTTCATTTCTAAGGCTGTTTTATTAACTGCCTTCCAAATATTCTGTATATGTGTCACCTCCAAAGCTATTAGTCCTCTAAAGACCATCACTATGAGAGCTTAAGAGCACAGGATTTGTATTAGACATATCGAGGGTAGTCTTAGCTCAGCTATTTAATAACTGGCCTTGGATAAGTTCTAATCTTTCTAAATATAACTTTTATTATCTGTAGGGCTTAGATAATTATATTTACATTAAACTGTTGATTAATGATTTAAAACAACAAGACTTAGAAGTGACACCAAAGGCTGGCATACAGTATATACTAACACATAGTAGCAATTTTTATTCTTGGTAGTTTGAGGATTATTTCATATTCCTTTTATTTTCCTACTAAACTCATAAACATTCATTGGGGCTGGGTCAAAGTCTTACCTCTTTGAAGATGAATGTCATTTCTGTTCTAGATTCAGGGCTTTACTTGCTCCGCTGAGCAAATTTTAAAACATATATTATCCATTAATTACATCTTCATTTTGTACAGAGGTTATTATTTGAAAGGTACTTCTATTACATCATAAAAATGATCATCATAAATACTGTATAAGAAGAGTAAGTTCTCACTCATCAAAGGTTCAGTATAAGAACCTTTCAATAGTATGTATCAGTTTTCTCCCTCTTAAATTTTGTACTATGGTGACAATACATTTTATTTTTGTGTATGTTATAAACCACACCATACATTGTTATTATTTTTATTTAAGTAGCAAATCATGTTCTAGAGATATTTATATAATAAGAAAATTGTTATGTACTCACCAACACAGTTACCATTTCTAGTTCTTTTCTATCCTTTGTGAAGATCCATATTTCTATCTGGGGTAATTTTCTTTGTAAACTAAGGACTTCCTTTGGTATTTTCTGAAGGGGGTCTGACTATTTTCAGATTTATGTGTGTGCAAAAGTCTTTATTTTTGTTGTTGTCATGTTTTGGAAAGATTATATAACTAGGTATAGAATTCTAGGTTGACAACACTTTGCTTCCTGTATATTAAACATGTTACTTTCACATTGTTTCCAATAAGAAATATGCTGTCATCCTTATCTTTGTTCCTTTATATATAACATGGATTTTGTCACTGTCTGCTTTTAAGAGCTTCTTTCCTACTAATTTTGAGCAATTTGATTTAGATGTATCTAAGTGTCATTTTCTTCTGTATCTTCCTTTAGAGTTTGCTGAAATTCTTGGATCTATAGATTTAAAATCACACTCCAGTTTGGAAGATTTTCAACCTATATTTCTTCAAATAACTGTTCTGTGTCCCTTTCTTTCCTCTCTCTTTGCTGATTCCAATTATATGTATTTTAGGCCACTTGAAGTTTCTCTAAGTTCCCTGATTTCTCTCTGCTTATTTTTTTTAAGTTATTATTTTGCCCCTGCTGCACTTTGAATAGTGTTATGTGCTATGCTACAAAGTTCATTCATCTTTTTATTTTTTATTTATTTATTATTTTTTTAAAGATTTTATTTATTTGTTAGAGAGAGAAAGCACAGGCAGACAGAAGCAGAGAGAGAAGCAGGTTCCCTCCCGAGCAAGGAGCCCAATGTGGGACTCCATCCCAAGACGCTGGGATCATGACCTGAGCCGAAGGCAGCCGCCCAACCAACTGAGCCACCCAGGCGTCCCTCATTCATCTTTTTAATGTAAAATCTATTGCTATTGGTTTGATTTCATTCAATTCATGTTTCATCTTATGCATTGTAGTTTACCTCTCTATAAATTTACTTTGGGTATTTTATCTTCTACATCTTTACTAAACTTTTGTACATTACAGAATACACTTTATAAAGGTGTCTTGATATCTTTGCTAATTCTAACATCTGTTCTGACTTGTTTTCTACTGATTATTTTCCCCTCACTATGGGTGCTATTTTCCTTGTCTTTTTGGCAAGTCTGATAATTTTTTATTACATATCAGACTTTGTGAATTTAACTTGTTGTTTGCAAAATAGTTTATATCCCTATAAATATTATTGAACTTCATATTGAGATGCAGTTAAATTACTTGGAAACAGTTTGATCCTTTCAGATGTTATTATTTATTTATTTATTTTATTATTTTTATTTTTTTCCCCATCGGTATGAGGACAATTACTCTACATATTACTGAGACAAAGTTTCTCTTCCCACATACTTGTGAACAATAGAGTTTTTATTCCTCACTGTTAGAAACAAACATTATTCCTAGCTGTATGGGGACACTGGGCACTAGTACCACTAATTCCTTAAGAGTGGTTCATTCTCTGGATTCAAGTAATCTCACATATCTGCTGGTCCAGCCTCAGCTGAATTCTGGACAGGAAAATCCTGTACATCACTGAATTTCTATTTTTGTGCACTTTCTCTTATAGTCTACATGTGAACACTTACTCTCTTGGTGTCCCCGGACTCGGCTGTCTGTCCTCAACTTTGCCTGCATTCTTACTTACAGGATTTGAAATGCTTTCTAGGCAGTGGGTTGGGGGCAATTATCAGACTCATACCATTTATTTCCTGTCTCTCAGGTATCACTTTCCTTTATTGACTGATGTTCATTGTCTTGACAATGGTCTCTTATATCTTATCTGTAGTTTGATTTTTCAGGTAGGAATGCCTTGACCTGTTCCTTCATCTTGACCAGATTATAAATCCTGCTCAATTGTGTTTTGACTTATCCTAATTTAAATTCATCAAGATTATTGAGTCAGGATTTAAATGTGGTATCCTGGCTGAAAGCTAAGTGTTTCTTAATATAAATTTGCATAATTTATAAGAATTTAACATTACACACATATAGTACTTATCTAAACAACACACATATACACACACACCTCTAACTGCATGTATGTATATATATGTATATTCTTCAAACTGAGTGATATATT
Organism: Taxidea taxus jeffersonii; assembly: GCA_003697995.1. Classification (NCBI taxonomy): domain Eukaryota; kingdom Metazoa; phylum Chordata; class Mammalia; order Carnivora; family Mustelidae; genus Taxidea; species Taxidea taxus. The sequence continues at coordinate 197,356 of ML104605.1, read as the reverse complement.
GCTAATTTTATTCACTTATTCATTTAGTCACATACTCATTTATTCACTTTTTTAGTATATATTAGATACCTCCTTTTTGTTCATCATAATAATGAAAATGAGGCATTCAGCAGGAAGAAACAGGAAGTTTTCTGCCCTTTAGGATCTTATGGGTTTGTTTTGGGGCTCTCTTTCCTGTTTTAATGATCTATGTGCCTGTTTCTGTGCCTGTACCATACTGTTTTAATTGTTACAGCTTTGTAGCATATCTTAAAGTCTGGGATGTTTTTCTTTGTCAAGATTGCTTTAGAAAGGTTACAGTTTAAGAATATTTTATATTAAGGTCAGATAAATCTTAGTGGTCTTTTGAAAACGTTTTTATTGAAATATATTTAATATGTAACATTTGTAAATTTAGGGTATACTAATCTAAAAATTTCCTTCTTGATTTTAGCTGAAATCTATAAGTACCACAGTCTCTCATTTTGTTTTTTCTCCTGTGATTTGTCAACTTTGAAAGATCTGTTTTCCTTTTCTAAACTGATATATAATTTGTTTCTGAACTGATATATAATTTATGTGTCTGAACTACCCACAGGAAGTTCAATCTAACTTTGTTTCCTAAGTATCCTGCTTTATCTCTTTTAAATTCAGATCAATTTCAGGTCTTTAGAGATTATTTCAAATGATCACATTTTTTTATTAAGTGAAAATTTGTTGCAGTGAAATATATTTCTTCCTTTATACCATAACAGAATGAATTTCACATGTTATCCAAGAATATGCAAAAATATTGATATTCATATCATCACTATTATTTCAGTGGAGTGAGTATACCCAAATTTGGGGGTCACTCCCTCACTGTCAGAGATTCTCCTGTGGCCATGTCAATGCTTCCAACCTCTGTCTTTCATCTTCATAGCCTGTGACTAGGATTGAAAGCTCCAAAATTTAGCATAACTGTCCCAAGATGAATCAAAGAAGTTTCTCTCTCTCTCTCTCTTTTTTAAAGATTTTATTTATTTATTTGAGAGAGAGCAGGAGTTGGGAGGAGAGGGAGTAGTGGGCTTAATGCAGAGCTTGATCCCAGGACCCTGGGATCATGACCTGAGCCAAAGGCAGATGCTTAACTAATTGAGCTACCCTTGCACCCCCAAAGAAATCTTCTCAATGGAATGTTGATGTTTGCACAGAAACATAAAATTGGAGGTGCATGTAAGCCTGCTTACTTCATAACAGTGCCCCTGGACGAAGATCCCTAATTCCCACTACCTTTTGCCCCAGAACTTGCCTGGTTTCTAAAGATTCATTGATCATATTTGTTCAGTTTTTAAATGACCCCACTATGCTTTCGATAAATGTTCTTTTTGCTTAAGTTAGGCAAAGTTAGTTTTGAGATGCAAATCCAGAAATTTGGTCTAAAGCAAGACAATGATTATAAGTGTATAGATTGTAATCTAGTATACACAGATACTAGCTGTTAGTTTTGATAACTTAGGTGTCCTGTTTTAAGGATGGGTGGACTATTTTTATACTTGCAGTAATTATATATATATATTTTTTCTGATTTTTTTAGATAAACTATTTCAGTGACATGGTTCATGTCAAAATACATGAGTCTTCATTTTGAAAACAACCTTGATGAATGTATTTGGACCTAAAAAAATGAACTTTCTTCCTCTTTTGGAGTATCTTGAAATAAATAAATCAAAATTATCCTTTTGCCAAAGCAAAAGGATAAGTGAGCTCCTCTGAATAATTAAGAATAGAATTTTGAGATTTTTATAAATCAACCCTGCTGTGAAGGGTAAGAGCTGAAACAGAAATGTAGGGGAGAGGCCTTATGACCTAATCATTATGGCCTGAGAAGATGTTGGTTTCTCAGAAATCCACAACAGAGGATAGATGGCAACTACCAGACACACTAAAATTAAAGTTGCTTTTTGTTTCTGCTATATGGTAGAAAGAAAAATGATCTTAGGATTGCTTTGGCTGAAGTTAAGTAAAAGGAGCTGTGTCCAATAGGCAGTGAAATGGGAACAGAAAGAGGATGGAAGGGTGATTGGTGGAGGGAGCACGTGGCAGTTAGGAGGAGACTGTGGCAGGAGCTGAATTGGAAGACATCCTCCTCTAGAGTCTCTTGGAAATAATCAGGTCTCCAGGCTTCTCATGGCTCAAAGATAAGCATGCAGCTATTTTACGTGGATATTTTAGGAAAGGTGCCCCAGAATATCAGAAGTCTTTAGACCATTCAACCTTAAGTCTTACTCTTCGTAATGTGGAAGTTTCTGAGAAATAAAAATTGGCAATACAATGAACGAGATTAAGTTGTTCTGTCATTGAGGCTGTTGAGGTTTTATAGCACTTTAGGTAAATCACTTTTTATTTCCTCAGTGCCCTCACAAATATATTAAATGCAAGTGATATATCTTTCCTGCTCAAGTTTATTCCTGATTTAGCTTCAGAATATTGACTGGCATTACTTTTTATAAAAGCCTCGAATTTTAGAACAGTTTTAGATTCACAGAAAAATTGTGAAGATAGTACAGGCTCTGGTGATTGTGAGTAAAATAAAAAATATTTGCATGTAGGTGTTTCGTGGACATAAGTTTTCAAATCGGTTGGGTAAATACCTAGCAGCGTGATTACTAGATTTTATGGTAAGATTATGTTTAGCTTTGTAAGAAACTGCAAAAACTGTTATTCAGAGCAGCTGTACTATTTTCACATTCCCAGAAACAATGAATGAAAACCTTCATATTCTGAATCCTGACCATAAATTAATATTGTGAGTTTTTTTTAATTTTAGTTATTCTAATTGGGATGTGGTGGTATCTTGTTGTAATTTGCATTTCTAAATGACAAATGATGTTGAACATATTTTCATATGCTCATTTACCATCTGTGTATCTTCTTTGGCATGCAGTCTGTTCAGATCATTTTAAAATTAGGTGATTGTTTTCTTCCCATTTGGTTTAAGTGTTTTCTATATATTTGGGGTCAAAATCCTTTATCAGATTATCTGATTTGTTTATGTTCTCCAGGCTATGGCTTGTCATTTCATTCTTCCATAGAACTGAAGTTTTTAATTTTTATAAGTCCAAATTATCAATTTTTTCTTTTATATATCATTCTTTGGATGCTATATATAAAAACTCATCACCAAACCCAAGGCTACAGAGATTTTTCTACTGGAAATTTTATTGTTTTGAATTTTACATTTAGCTCCTTAATCAATTTAAGCCCATTTTTATCCAAGGTGTAAGGTAGGTGTTGAGATTCGGGGTTTTGTTTTGTTTTTTACATATGGCTATTGAAAAAGTTACCCTTTCTTCATCAAATCGTCTTAGTAAAAAGTCTGTTTAGTTTTATGTAAATCTGTTCCTGAGCTTTCTAGCTATGATATATATGTCTATTTTTCCAATATCATGATCCTTTGAGTTCTGTGTTCTTCAATACTGCATTGGCTCTTCGGGGTCCTTTGTGTTTCCATATGAAGTTTAGATGAGTTTATAGCTATTTATAAAAAATAGTTTTCTGACATTTTGATTGGTTTTGCACTGAATTTATGGACTACTTGAGAAGGATTGTTGTCTTAATAATATTGAGTTTTCTAATCCATTATCATCATGTATTGGTCCATGTAGGTCTTTTTTTTTTTTTTCCATCAATAATTTGTAGTTTTCTACATATAAATTCTGTACATATTCTGTTACCTTTATGCCTAAGTATTTCATTTTGGGAGTGCTACAAATGGTATTTAATTTTCTTTAATTTTACTTTTTCATTGTTGGTTTATAGGAAAACAATTGACTTTTACATATTGATCTTAAATATGCTGCAAACTTGCTATATTTGCTTATTGATTCCAGGAGTTTGCTTATAGCATCTTTGGAACTTTTACATAGTCAGTTATACCATCTGGGAAGGAAGTCAGTTTTATTTCTTCCTTTTCAATCTCTAAACTCTTTCTATCTGCTGTCTTTCCCTCTCTATTTCTTCCTCTCTATTCCTTCCTGCATCCCTCCTTCATCTTTGTTTTTCTGTGTTTTTTTTTCTGTTTCTGTCTCTTTTCTTCTTTCTCTTCTTCCCCTGCCCCATTGTCTCTTTTTCTTTCGTTCTCTCTCTCCTTATCTCTCCCTCCCTTCCATTCATCTCCTCCTCCTTCTCTTTCTTTCTTCCCCTCTCTCTCCCTCTCTCCTTCTCCCTTTCTCTCTTTTTCTCTTTTCCTCCCTTCATTCCTTCCTTCCTCTCTCTCTTTCTCTCTTTCTTTCTTTCTTTCTCTTTCTTTCTTTCTTTCTTTTTTCTCTCTCTCCCTCCCTCCCTACTTCCTTCTTTCCTTCCTTTCCTGGAAGGTCATTCACTAATGCACAATTCCTTTAATGGGTGTTGGACTATTCATATTGTCTATTTCTCCTTGTGTGTGTTTTGGTAGTTTTTGTCTTTCAAGGAGTTAATCCATTTTATCTAAGTTATCAAATTTGGGATCCTTGAGCTCATCCTAAGTATTCCTTTACTATTCTTTAATGTAACCAGGCTTTTAAAATTAATTAATTAATTAATATAACAATATTTTATAATTATAATTATATAATGTAATTTTAATAATAATTTATAAATAATAAATTAATTAAAATAGACTTTTTTCATTAATATTATTGATAATTTGTGTTTCTTCTTTCTATCCTTGGTGTGTTAGGCTAGAAATTTATCAATTTTATTGATGTTCAAATTATCAGCTTTCAATTTTGTTAATTTTCTCTATTATTTTCCTGTTTTCACATTTATTTATTTATTTATTTTTAAGTTTTGGGGGTTTTCTTTGAGAGAGAGAGAGAGCAAGTGAGTGCACATGAGCAGGGGAAGTGGGAGAGAAAGAATCTCAAGCAGATTCCCCACGGAACATAGAGCCCAATATGGGGCTCAGTCCCACAGCCATGAGATCATGACCTGAGCTGAAATGAAGAATAGAACACTTAACCGTCTGAACCCCCACACTTCCCCCTTCACTTTTATTAAGTTGTGTTCTAATTTCTCCTTGCTTATAAGAATAACTGCTTATTTTCTTATGCTTGTAATGGGCATAAATTGCTCTTATTTTTCTAGGTTTTTAAGATGAAAGCTTAGGTTTCTAATTTTAAATACAGTTTTTTTCTAATATATACATTTAATACTAAACATTTACTTCTAAGTTCTACTGCTGTACCCAAATTTGATAAATTGTACTTTTATTTTCACATATTTCAAAATAGATTTTAATTTTTCTTGAAATTTCTTCTTTGACTCTTGTGAGTTTCAAACTGTGTTGTTTAATTTCCACATTGCTAAAGATTTTCCAGCTATCTCTTTGTTATTTATTTCAAATTACATTTATTTGTGGTCTGAGAACATACTTTGTTTGATTTCCAGTATTTATTTACATTTAAAGTGTATTTTACAAGTTAGAATTAATCTCTCTTGCTGAGTGTCCTATGTGAGCTTGAGGAAAATGTGTAATTCACTGTTGCTGGAAGACGTATTCCTTATGTCAATTATATCCAATTGATTGATAGTGCTGTTCAGTTCAACTATGTTCTTGCTGATTTTATGTCTGTTGGATCTGTCCAGTTCCTTGTACACAATAGTGGAATTTTCTGTTTCTAAATTTATTAGTTTTTGCCTCCCCTTTTCCTGCTCTGTTGTTAGGTTTATACATGTTTAGGTTTTTATGTGTTCTTCAATGATTTGACCCTTTATCTTTATGTAATGCCCTCTTCGTCCCTGATAATCTTGCTCATTCAAATATCTTTTTCTAAAATTAATATGATAGAGATTTTGATTAATTCTAGCATGGCATACATTTCTCTTATTCTCCATTCCTTTACTTTTAAGCCATCTGAATGTGCATATTTTAAATGGGTTTCTTGTAAAGAATATGTAGTCACATCTTTTTCTTTTCACTCTATTAGTCTCTACATTTTAATTGGTATATTTAGCTCTTCACATTAAAACTGTTTGCTGAGATGGTTAGAATAATATCTACCCCTTTGTAATTATTTTCTATTTGTTAGATTTGCTCTTTGTTTTTTTCTCCCTCTTTTTTCTGCCTTCTCTGATTTTAACTTAGCATTTTGTATGTATCTATTTTATGCCATCCTTTAGTGTATCAATCATACTTTTAGAAATTATTAGTTGTCCTCGACATACAATATACAGCCCTAGGTAATAAGTTTTCTTTCAAATAACATTTTCTATTCCAGATCAGTAAAGATACCTTATATCTGTGTCTTCCCAGTTCTTCCTTCTTGATCCTTGTGACTTGGCTCTCATTTATTTCAGCTATTTATACATTATATCACCCAATCCATAGTTACTTTTATTGATTTAAACTGTTATTTTCTAAATTTATCCAGAATATTAAAAAATAGGTTTTATTTTACCTTATTATTCCTTCTCCAACATTCTCCCTTTCTTGAGGTAGATCTAAGCTTTTTACCTGTATCTTTTCCTTCTTACTGAAAAACTTTTTAACATTTCTTGCAGAGATGATCTGCCGGCCACAAATTGATTCAATTTTGTTTGTCTGACTTTTGAAGGCTAATTTCACTGGCTATAGATTGGTATTTTTATTTGTTTGTTTATTTATTTTCAACATCTTAATTTTTTTTTAATTTAAAGATTTTATTTATTTATTTGACAGACAGAGATCACTAGTAGGCAGAGAGGCAGGCAGAGAGAGAGGAGGAAACAGGCTGCCTGCAGAGCAGAGAGCCTGGATACAGGGCTTGATCCTAGGACCCTGGGATCATGACCTGAGCCGAAGGCAGAGGCTTTAATCCACTGAGCCACGCAGGTGCCCCCAACATCTTAAAATTTTTATACCACCCTCTTCTTGTGTGCATGGTTCCTGGTGAGAAGTGTTCTAGAATTCACCTTTTTTCCCCCTTGATAAGATGACTTCCCACTCCCAGTTTGTCTCAAGATTTTCCTTTTGTCTAAGATTTCCTGCAGTTTCAATATGGTATGCCTAATTATAGTTGGTGTGGTATTTATCTGGTTTGGTGTTCTCTCTTCTTTGGTGTCTGTCATTAATTTTGTAAAGTTCTCGGTCTTTATCACTATAACTATTTCTTTTGCTTTCTTCTTTTTTCTCCTTCTGATATTCCAATCATATATATGTTACATCTTTTGAAATTATCCCAGAATTCTGGGATCCTCCATTTTACTTTTTCTTTTCTTTCTTTCTTTTCTTTTTTTTTTTTTACACTTCATTGATCTATCTTCAGACTCCCTAATTCCCTCCTGTGCTGTGTCTAGTCTACTGATCAACCCCTGAAGACATTCTTCATTTCTATTCAGTGTATTGGTTCCTCTCATTTCCTTTTAAACTAGTCTCTTAGAGTTTCATCTTTCTGCTTAAATTATCCATATATTCTTGCATGATGTTTTTTTCCAACAGAACCCTTAACAGGCTAGTTATAGTTACTTAAAATTGTAGCTAATAAGTCCAACTTCTGTATCATGTCTGAGTCTGGTCCTGCTGCTAGGTCTGATTATGCTTTTTCTTAGCTTTTGGTATGCCTTGTAATTTTTTTGTTGATAACTGGATGAGCTGAGTTGGATAATAGGAAACAAAGTAAATAAGTGAGGATTTATTTTAACCTGGCTAAGTGTGAGACTGTGTTTAATGTTTGCTGTAATTTATTTGCCAGGGGTTTCAGATTCCCCTACTGCCCTTGTTTTGTTTCTCCTGTTGTCTTTGGGTTTCCTTAAGTACCCCTTATCAGGGAAAGTAGGCATCTTGCAGCCTTTAACCTATAAATCTCTATGTCTTAGGGCCCTATCTGTTTGGAGGTAAGGTGTGGAGGAGGGCAAGTGTTCTCTGAACTTAGGATCAAATATCCATCTTTTAGTAGTTCTGTGTCTCTAGTAGGTCTGTATCTTTAGTAGGTCTGTGACCTCCATCTTCACCTAAAAGAGGGCTTTGACCTCCACAAGTGATTCCCCAGTGGCATAGCTTCTCCCCTTCCCTTAGTGAGACACAAAGTCTAGGAGGAGCTAAAGTGTGAACAATGCCTTTTGACCCAACTGAGATAAGGCTTTATCAGTCTTTTACCCAAGAGTCTATTATTTTATTTATTTTTAAAATATTTTATTTATTTATTTGACAGACAGAGATCACAAGTAGGCAGAGAGGAAGGCAGAGAGAGAAAGAGGAAGAAGGAGACTTCCTGCTGAGCAGAGAGCCCTACGTGGGGCTCAATCCCAGGACCCTGGGATCATGACCTGAGCCGAAGGCAGAGGCTTTAACCCACTGAGCCACCCAGGCGCCCCGAGTCTATTATTTTAATGTGAAAAATGTTCTGGGTGCATCTCACAATGTTACTCTTCTCTCTTTACCAGAGCCAGGAAACAATTTTTCTCAGATCCTTATCTTAAAAATCTGGAGATAAAAGTCCATGAGCATATCTGGACCCCCCATGATTCTAGCTCCCAGGAGACTCTCACTTTAAGGCTAGTCCATTCATAGTCTTCACAATTTGTTGAAATTACCAATTATATTTTCCTACCACTTTATGGCTCCAGCAATTTCTGGTCTAGGTATGCATATAATAGATTTTGTATATGACTGTGATATGCCCATATCTCCAGATTTTGGTGTGGCTATTTGCTCTACAATATAAGTTCCCTGTCTCTCTAGTAATTCAAAGAAATTCATTTGTTTTGATTATTTTCCCAGCTCTCTCTTGTTATATAAGGATGGAAATGATGTCTGCCAAGCTTTTACATATTCAAGGTGAAACTGGAAGTCAAATGATTACGAAGTTTTTGATACGTACATATTAATTAATATGTTTATCCAGTTAAAAAATCCTTTTTTGAGCTGAAAGAACTAGGTTTGAGTCTGTGATCTATTAATTGTCATCTTGTGTCTTTGTAAGTCACTGAATTCTTCATCACCTTAATTTCTGTTCATCTATTAAATGGAACAAATTCTAGTGTCCATGTCTGGGGTAAATTAATATGGCTAAATAGCAGCCAACAAACCATTAGTAAGTGTTCCACATAATAACATAAAATTAGACTTTAAAAGTTCATCCTAAATTATTTTATTTTTGTTCTTTTAAATTGTATCATGGCAAGTATACTGATCTTACTTTGCATGCGATAAAAATGCATTATTTCAAGATGTAGAAAGGATCACCTCTATGTTAAAGACTTAAATCATCTTTCCCTAAAACTATAATTTTTTAGTGAGAGGTTTCTTGGTTGAACAAATGTCACCCTTGTTTGCCTGCCAATATTTATCTTTACTTCATTTGTTTATTTGTTGTGTTGTCTTTATTGCCTGATTTCAATTATACAGAACTATTTTATAATCTACCATTTCTGCATTTTAACTTAGCAGATTTGTATTCTACCTTTGTCTTCCTAGTAGATATTTTTAAAGTTTTTATCATCCATGTTTGATATAGCAAGTCTAAATTTAATATTATTTAATTCTAGCTGTGTAATACAGACAGGATCATAAAATGTTTTAACTCCAAATCCTTTTTTTATGCTATTTTCTAGAATTTTCATTCCACTTCATTTTTGAATCCTTTATAATCTTAGTTTCTATTTCTCTTTCTCTTATTTTATTTTATTATGTTTTTTAGAGAGGGACAGAGAGAGGGAGAAAGCAAGATCAGGGGAAGGGAAGAGAGAGAGGGAGAGAGAGTATTTTAAGCAGGCTCCATGCTTAGCAAGGATCCTGATGTAAGGCTTGATCTCAGGACCCTGAGATCATGACCTGGGCCAAAATCAAGAGCCAGAAGCTTAACCAACTGAGCTACCCAGGCTCCCTCACTTATTTTAATAAACACATTTGTTTTTTATCATTTATCATTTTTTAATCATTTCCAATAAGGCTTTAATTTTAATAGCCCTAAATTTCATTTTTAAAAGTTCTTATAACTTGAGTTTACTTAAAATATGTTTCTTGCTTTTCCAAGTTGCTTTATTCTTTCAGTGTTGTTTGTATTATACTTTTATATTATTTTAATGCTTCTTAACACACATTTAAAAAATAATTCTTTGAGATTGTTCCGTTACCTATAGTTCTGAGGTTATATGATCTCAAGTTAATTTTTATGGTGACTTTGTACTGCTTTACTGCTAAGTCATTATTGCCTAAGCTATTATTTCTGTAGGATTTCTGTACTCTCTGAACTATGAAAGCCTCACCACACAACAGTTTTGTGTTTGCTGCTTTTGAGACCCTAGGGATTTCAATGGTACTAACCCAGTTATGTTAATTTCTGTGCCTAATCCCATGCCACAGCAGTAGTATACATTTTTACCTTATACCTTTACATGGCTCAGGCTTAAGCTTTAGTTTCTTTGTTTAGATGACATAGCTTCTCTACTGATGTTAGAAGAATGAATTCTTCAACAGTATTCATATGCTAGGTTGTGTGTGCCTCTATTCTGCTGTCTCTAAAACGTTGAAACTTGTTGCTACTCTCTCCCTAACTTTTATATATGGTCCCCCAAGGCAACAGAATTGTCTTTTTTGTCTCTTCATATTTAACACCTTCCTTTCCATAATAGATATTCAAAAATGTTAAGTGAATAAGTGCATGTGATGATCAAATTTTAGATATTGACTGAAGTTGATACTAATTGAAGAAAACTTAAAAAATAGAAAATATAATTCAATTTTGTAAGCAGAAACTACATTTTACATTTGCTTAATGGAGAATTGTTTCTCTTTGCCATATAATCTAGAGCTGAGTAACCTTGATATTAGTAGTGAAACCCAAATTATGTTCTTTAAAAATGTAGACGTACACATAATTATAATACATAAATATCAAAGAGTTATCGGAAATGTGTAAATATTCCAAAATTTATCTGGTAAAGATACATATAAAACACATATATCTATACAAAGAAAGTGAGTTTCTTATTTCAAAGAAAATATAAAAATTAAATTTTATATCCAGTGAATTTCAAAGAATGAGCAAAAAATACATATCATTCATAAGCTTTGCTAGAGAAAAAAATGTTTCCATTACAATTATGCAAAATAATCATTCAAAATATTGTTTCAGATTAAATGATAAATATTGCATGAATTTTCTGACAGTTTAAAAATTTTTTTTTTTTTTTAAGATTTTATTTATTTATTTGTCAGAGGGAGCGGGAGCGAGCACAGGCAGACAGAGTGGCAGGCAGAGGCAGAGGGAGAAGCAGGCTCCCTGCTGAGCATGGAGCCTGATGTGGGACTCGATCCCAGGACGCTGGGATCATGACCTGAGCCGAAGGCAGCCGCTTAACCAACTGAGCCACCCAGGCGTCCCGACAGTTTTGAGCATGATGAGCCACTATAAATTTGGGGGGAAGTTATTACTCTTCCATTTTAGAGACATATTCTGGAGAAAATATTTTCTTTCATAACTTCAAGTCTCTGGAAATATTTATGTGTATGTTAATGTGGGTAACATTAATAATTGGAGTAACTATTTAACTTATTTAAGTATTCTTTCTTAGTGGTTTGCTTTTGCTTAAAGAGGTTGAAGGAAAGCAGCCTATATTTTGAATTTGCTATAAAGCAGGCTTAAAAAACTAACTACCTGCAGGCTTTTAGCAGACATGTAAATTTTAGGATCTCAATGTCATTTAGCTTATAATGTAATTAGCTATTTGGGGATAATCTCATCAAAACCTCTTAAAAGTATGGGGTCCACTTAGTGAACCTATATTTGTGTAAACCATTACTATAATTCTAGTTTTCAGATATTTCTTTTGTATGATTATCCTCTGTGACTTAATATCAATTTATTTCTAATTACTGGGATTTAACATTTAGCTTTTAATTAGCATGTATAAAATAGGAAAGATTAACATAATTAATAAAGTTAGTTTTCTGCATTTTGTATTTTATTTTATTTTTTATTTTTTAAGATTTTATTTATTAGAGAGAGAGCAAGCGAGAGACAGAGAGCATGAGCAGGGGGGAGGGGCAGAGGGAGAGGGAGAAGCAGACTCCCCACTGAACAGGGAGACCAATGGTGGGGCTTGATCCCAGGACTTCAGGATCATGACCTGAGGTGAAGGCAGACACTGAGCCACCCAGGGGCTGAGCCACCCAGGGGTTCCTACATTTTGTGTTTTAAAGCAAAACAAAAACAAGTCTTTATAATATTGCAATTCCTCAAAAATGTCTTCAAGTCAGGGCGCCTGGGTGGCTCAGTGGGTTAAAGCCTCTGCCTTTGGCTCAGGTCATGATCCCAGAGTCCTGGGACCGAGTCCGGCATCGGGCTCTCTGCTAGGAGGTGAGCCTGCTTCCTTCTCTCTCTCTGCCTACTTGTGATCTCTCTGTCAAATAAATAAATAAAATCTTTAAAAAGAATTTTCTTCAAGTCATAACACCTAAATATGTTATTTTAGTGTTCAGTGCTTTAAAATAATCCAGAACATAATTTTGTTTCAGTAAGCATTGCTATAGCATGTCATTAAATATAGTGATCATTTTTGGATAATTAATACATTTCACAATATATGTTTCTTTAAACATTGAGGACTAAAACAAAGTGATCTTGTTTTTATGAAAACAATGTAGTATTATTCCAGTTACTCTAAACTGTATGAGAAAAGTACTTATTTGAAAGCAAACATGGTAGGGGACACGTGGTGGCTCTGTCAGTTAAGCATCTGACTCTTGATTTTCACTCAAGTCATGATCTGAGGGGTCATGGGATCCAGCCACACCTAGGCTCCCTGTGAACATGAAGTGGACTTGGAATTCTCTTTCCCTCTCTCTCCGTGGCCCACCTCACTATGCTCTCTCTCTCTCAAATAAATAAATCTTAAAAAAAAAAAGAAAAAGAAAAGAAGCACACATAGTAATGAAGTCACAATTCTTTGGTGGAATTAACAGACACATAATAGATTCCTATTAGATTTTTAAACCATTACATATACGGGTTCCCAATTGATTTGGCTTCCAAAAATATTATTATTTGTATGTATTAGGGAAAGAAATATGTTTGATTTTTTTATTTGTATAATCAGTTTTTCAAATCCTTAGTGATCTGTTGGTACAAATGGCTTTATATTAACTGAAGTATTGCTAACATCCAGAATATTAATAGAGGATATGGTTTAGGTATTGTTTGGATTTTTTTTTTTTTAACTGAGAGGCCAAGGCATTTAAATAGGACATTTTATGTAAATAAGATGGAACCATCTTTTCAATAATTTTATAAATAGTTATATTATTCATGGGATTTAAGGAATCCTTCCTTAAATTTTACTTTCAATCTGTTTTGTTAGGTGCTGTGGGGGCTAGGCATGAGATGGGGGTCTAAAATTCCTGGAAGGGCTTAAGCCACATGAAAGAGTAGTTCAGAATGCCAATAGCCTGTAACAATTTCAAGAGTTTAAATGGAGTGTTAATAAGTCATTTAGTGGGGCACCTGGATGGCTCAGTGGGTTAAAGCCACTGCCTTCTGCTCGGGTCATGATCCCAGGATCGTGGGATCGAGCCCCGCATCGGGCTCTCCGCTCTGCGGACAGCCTGCTTCCTCCTCTCTCTCTCTCTGCCTCTCTGCCTACTTGTGATCTCTGTCTATCAAATAAATAAATAAAATCTTTAAAAAAAAAGTCATTTAGTGTTTCAAGAACCTTGGAAAGCATATTAACTGAAATACAAACAATATCTCCTTCATCTTCACAGTTAGATTTTAGGATTTCTGTCAATAATGAAAATAGAAGAAACAGATGAGTCAGTTGATAGGGTAGGAACTGATTAACAGAATGGAGTTTCATGGATAAACTCCAAGCAGGAAATGTGGGTGGGAAGCAGGATTATTACTGTGTGGAAGGAGATGTTGGAGAAGTGAACTATCATAAAACTATGTATTTAATAATCAACTAACTATCTACTCAAATAGCCATAGAGCATTTTTACTTTTAGATCATTTCCAACATTGCACTTAGAGAAATATTACTCTAGATTAATACTGCTTCCTGCATCTTGTTTGTGCTCGTTTATTGTTTTAATTCTTTAGACAGGCTTTGTTGTTGAGTTCAGATCATTGATCTCTCCATAGTCTATTGTATCTATAGTTATAAATGATTTGTCTCTCAGGAGTGTCAGTAAATATTCTGCCTCAAACCGCTAAAATCACTGTATTAGATGTATTTTAGCAGGAGTTGATAACAGCTTATTGTTATTATGGTACTATTTCATATAAAGGCACAATTCCACTTTTTGCATCAATGCTAACTAGCAGTTTTCTTTGTAGACTGAATATGGCATAGGAACCATAACTGAAACAAACTTCACTATGCCCATATTGCAATTTCAAGGTGAAATGAATAGCATGTTTTAACAAGATAGATCTTTCTCCAAAGACCTTTATATTTCAAGTGTTGTTCAATTTTTTCATTTGTCATAAAACAAAATATACCTCTGTGATATGCTTTATGTCTTCTAATATCTTGAGGTGAACTGGCTGACAAATGTATTATTCTCTCATAAAGAAGAGGAGCCCTGGATGATATTTGCAGCTGCATTACCCAGGCTGGACCAAACTGCTGCTTTCGTTCATGCCATCTTAACTGCCATAGAAATAGTGTGTGAAGTTCAAGCTATAATGCTGACTTTATAATGCTGTTTTGTTCTTTCTGCAAAGATTCACTGTCTTATATTAAATATGCCCATAAATCTCTCAGTAATTGTATATTATTTTTCTATTCTCTCTACAGTTTACACATTGTATTCAACTTTGAGTTTATTCTGCTTTGTACGGGGCTATGGCAGGTTTATGGGATGTTGTAAAGCTGAGAAAAGGAAGGCAATTATTGTTAAGCCTTTGTAAGCTTTTTGAGATAGACATTTGCTGCGAACAGGGCATGAGGATCAATGCTGCTGGGTGCAGGCTTACTCAGATTTTTAGTTAAACTCTTTCCAAAAGAGTGAGTATTGCTATGAACATTTAAAAAAATTGAAAACGGGGAGTTTTCTGTTACTTTTTAAGTAACAACTAAGGACTATGAGATACATAAGTGATAAAAATAACATGAATGAAAAAACTTGTTTTGTTTTTTTTTATCCTGTGTAAGTGAACTTAAAAGATATTTTAAGGGATTTATAAAAAAAAAACTATAATCAAGTATCTAAGTTTTCTATGAAGTAAAAATCTTTGTAGACTAGACTAATTTGAATCATATTAATACTTCTCATCATTTAACTCCACAGAAGTAGTTGTGGTTATTGAAGAGTATATGCTACACCACACTATGACTGTAGAAGTTCAGGACATACCTCTCCAAAATATCACTTTGGCATATTGATTCTTTTGAGCTGCATGCACTTAAAAAGCTGCAAATGCTGGGAGAGGCTTTCTCTGAACTCCCCTTGCTGCCTGAAGATATATCTTCCCAAAGGAACTCAGTTGTCATAGATTCCCTCCCTGGGTGTTTCATTAAGCAGGCAAAATTAACTTTTATCACAGGGGAAGAGAGTAGAAATTGGGACCACACTCAGAAAGATGTCACAAACTATCATAACCCCCCAGCTGTTTTTCTCAGGGCTCATTAATCTTTCCAAGAAATCATTTACTCTCCCCTAGGAGACCTACCTCCCTCTCCCCTTTCCCTATTAACATGGTATTTAATCCCAAATACTAAAAGCATCTCTTTGAAAATTAGTCATTTTCCTAGGCATCCCCCATGTATTATGAGGTGTCCGTGTTATCAATCTTGTTTTTCTCTTGTAGATTGTCTTATTACAAAGAGTTTCAGCCAAGAACTCAAAAGAGTAGAGAGTAAATAATTTTTCCTCCCCTATACTCTCTTATCACTGTAATAGGTAGGAGCTGCAGAGCCTAGAAATCTATGTATTTATGATATGTGAAATACACAACTTTAATTGATTATGCACACAGACACACACATATAAAGAATATCAATTTTATTTTAAAAAGATTAAATTCAAAAATTTTGGTAAATGCTATAGTATGTATAAGGGTAAAAAAGATCAGGCATTCACATGAGAATACTTCAGACTTTAGCACTGCCATCTACTTGTGTCACTGATATGAAGATCAAATGAGATCAAAATAAAGCCCTAGGCCTAATGCCTTAATGATTTATAAAAGCAACAATGGATCTTGTTATCAGTCTTCAGCTTATTCTTTCCAAGGGACTAATGATAACTTTAATTATAGATAAAGGAATACTTTAGTCCACACTATTATTTTTCTAGATCTGAAGATCTTTTTTGTTTTCCTCAGGAGGACATTCCTTAATGGATTTAGGATCATTAATGAGGAAGTAATATTTTATGTTTATAAATATTTAAGGCCAAGATTATATCATTGGATTTTATCAGAGATTTCCTTTTATTCCAATATATCTAGAAAAACATCTGCATGGTCCTTCTCAGTGTGCCTGTTACCCCTACCCTACTTGAGTTCTTTTTTTTTAATTTTTAAAAATTTAAATATAGTCAATGCATGATATTTACTCTACTTTCAGGTGTACAACATAGTGATTCAATGTCTCTGTATGCTATGCTGTGTTCTCCACAGTGTAGCTACCATCTGTCACCATAGGACACTAATATAGTTCGACTGACCATACTGTCTCTGCTGTAGCTTCATCCCCATGACTTATTCATTCCATAACCTGAAGGCTGTACCTCCAACCTCCTCACCCATTTTTCCCATCTTCACACCCTGACAACCATCAGTTTGGTCTCTGTATTCTTAGGTCTGATTCTGCTTTTTGTTTATTTATTCATTTGTTTTGTTTTTAAATTCCACATATGAGTGAAATCATGTGGTAATACAACTAGAATTCTAAATGTAAGGATGACTCAGGTGTAGCACTTCTTCTGTTTCTTAAAAAAAAAAAAATCAAATCTATAAAGAAAATATTGACCTGTCAAATCTTGGCTGCTTTGGTAATCTTGAAAGGCTAAATTGGGCTTTAAAGTTTTATCTCCTGATTTATTGATTGACATTGGCAGGATGTTGGGTCAGATAAAGTCAGTCCATCAATCAGAAGCACAATTTCCCTGCTTTCTATGATATTTCCCTAAGTCCTATCATCAGAGATACTTAAAAATGTTTCTTTTTATTTATACCTGGAAGTAGACATTCAGTAAATGGCCACTGAATGACTGAATGACTGCTTGTTACAACTCTGTTGGCTCACCTGTAGTTAATGGTACTATACAGCAAGTAAATTCTCTCCAAAATGTAAACATTTCGCTTTCTGCAAGCTGTAGTTGTGTATGTCACTTTATATACATAGCAGCATGTTATTTTTTTCCCTATCAAGTCACAATATAAACAGATTCCTCTTTTGTGCAGGAATTTGGAAAGTTTGACTAACTCTTTAAACAGCATTCTAACACTTCTCTGTTCAAGAATGGCTACTTTACAGGGGTGCCTGGGTGGCTCAGTCGTTAAGTGTTTGCCTTCAGCCCAGGTCATGATCCCAGGCTCCTGGGATTGAGCCCCACATAGGGCTCCTTGCTCTGTGGGGAGCTTGCTTTTCCCTCACCCACTCCCCTTGCTTGTGTTCCCTCTCTTGTTATCTCTCTCTCTCTCTCTATCAAATAAATAAAAATTAAATCTTTTAAAAAATGGCTACTTTACAATTTTTTTTCTTTTTTCTTTTTTTAAATAGTTTCCACACCCAATATAAGGCTTAAAGTCATGACCCCTGAGCTCAACAGTCATACTGGCTCTACTGACTAAGCCAGCCAGGTGCTTCCACATAGTCTTTTATTAAATTCATTCTAATAGTTAACTCAGGTACCACAGAGACTGTTAACAAGGAGATCCATGGATGACACTCAGCATCCTGTCTCCAGGCCTGACTGTGTGCAAAAAAACACATCCACAGATAAAAAAATGCTGGTCCTATATGAAGAATATGAATTTTTACATTGACAAATTACTTATTAAACAATTATTTAGTCAGTTAGCAAAACCCACTGAGTCAGGGCTTAATAAAACTAATTTTAATCTAAATAATATTGATAATGAAAAATAGCATTTACCTTCCTTTGAAAGTTATTATAAATAACTAAAAATAGTTATCACAGGGCGCCTGGGTGGCTCAGTGGGTTAAGCCACTGCCTTCAGCTTGGGTCATGATCTCAGGGTCCTGGGATCGAGTCCCGCATTGGGCTCTCTGCTCAGCAAGGAGACTGCTTCCCTCTCTCTCTCTCTGCTGCCTCTCTGTCTACTTGTGATCTCTCTCTGTCAAATAAATAAATAAAATATTTAAAAAAAATAGATATCACAGTGAATAAATGGGGGTTATATTTTATATAATCATATATTCTAAAACTATTATACAGACTGCAGAAGAGGTTTATACTTAGTGAGCAATTTGCATTTCTTCAAACATATGATCTTTTCATAACTGCATGTTTTAGCCTATGATGCATCTCTTGCCTGTCAGATTGCTTCCTTCTCTTCTCCTCAGAAACTAGAAAAAATAGTCACCACTTCATTAAAGTCTCTTCTGATATTTCTAGTTAGGTTTAAGTGTTTATCCATTAATGTTTTTGTCATTTCTCTGAGAAGAGCTTGAGATAATCAAGAACCAGGATTATGCCCTTTCTTTTTTTTTTTAAAGACTTCATTTATTTATTTGACAGACAGAGATCACAAGTGGGCAGAGAGGCAGGCAAAGAGAGAGAGGAGGAAGCAGGCTCCCTGCCGAGCAGAGAGTCTAATATTTTTTATTATTATTATTATTATTGTAGAATGAAAAAAAGTGAAGCCTGAGAATAACTTCTGTCTCACTCTAAACTGTGATCTGAACTATTAAGATAAAAGCAAAGCTGCTTTTCTTTTCTGATTTTTCTGACTTGGACATTATCAAGAGCTCACCCAACTTTCCTGCTCTGGGTCTTATTTGATTATCTGCCAAGTTAGGACCTTCATCTCAGAGCCTAGATCAAGGAGGGTGTGTTCACTGATCACTCAACACCAGTAACTTCAAGTCAACATCTGATTCCTCACTTCTTATATTGCTAATGGAATACTGGATTTTTCTACTATATTCATCATATAGGTCTGCCTTTCAATGTGTCTTCTCGTCCATCTTTTTTTTTTTTTTCCAAAGGTTTATTTATTTATTTGAGAGAGAGAGAGTGAGAGAGACAGAAACAGATTTGGGAGAGGAGCAGAGGGAGAGGAAGAGAGAGCATCCCAAGGAAACTTTTGCTCCCACAGAGCCTGATGCAGGGCTCAGTCTCAGGACCCTGAGATCATGACCTGAGCTGAAATCAAGAGTCAGATGCTTAACCAACTGAGCTGCCTAGGCTCCCCTGTCTTCCATCTTAAAGATAAAATCTCCACTGAATTATTTTGTTTACCATTAATTCATCACAAAAATTGTGATTACTGACTTTGAACTAACTGGTATATCCGTTCTTCCATTTCCATTATTATTGTGGTTTCTCGGTTAAGCCTTTGTATTTATACCATTAAGCTATCTCTAATTCTCCTCCTCCTCCACCACCCCCTCCTACTTCTTCATTTCAGCATTTATAGTGAAAAAGCTATTCTCTTCAAGTTCTTCATTCAGGTCCTTAAGTGATGCCACATTGTTCTCCAGAATTTTCCAGAATTCCTCAGATTAGCTAGCAAGGCCATCTTTGATTCAGTCACACTTATTTATCCAAATACCTCCTGACTCTCTCCCTACTCTTCTTCCTGCCAGAGCAGAGAGCCCTTACTAATCTATGAATGTTACTTGCTCTTTATCACGTCTGCATTTGGGGGGAGTATCTGTTACTGATTCATTCCATGGTTTTCTCTTCCTGTGGCTGCCTTTCCTCATAGCGTGCTTGTTTTCCAGGCGGAACATTCCCCAATTATTCTAGTTTGTGTTAATTCTGGACCTGGACCTGGACTCCTCACTGTTCAAAAGAGTTTGTTCAGTGCTAATTAATTTCTGACACATTGTGAAGAATTGATGTATAAATACAAATATATTCTACCTTACTCTCTAGTATTGACTTTTACTATGACATGTGCCTCCAAATAAACATAAACAAGACACAGCCTTATGCACTCTCCAAGCACCACGCTACCAGAGTCTGAGTGGCTACCGGAGTCTGAGTCGCGCCCCTCACCGCTCCCTGAGAGAGGTGCATGCAGGCCCCAGCTGGCACTCTCTCAGACCAGGAGAGTTTTAGCAGTCCCAGCCCGGGCCAGCGGGAAAATCTCAGTGCGCTGTCGCTGCTTGGAACCTCTCCCGTGGTCTGGAGCTGCCCAGACAGCCGCTGCTATCATGGTTTTGGGTACAAGCAGGAGTTCCTGTGTCCCCAGAGACTGTGACTGGGAACGTGCTCTCCCAGTGGCCGAGGGGGGATTTATGTGCTCTGGAGTACCCAGAGGGGAACAGACTGAGGCTTCTCTCTGAGAGGGAGGTCTGGGGTCAGTTTGCTTTCCTCTAAACCTCCAAAAACCATCAAAAGCTGCCATGGCCAGAGAAAACAAACAACAAACAAACAAAAAAACCTCCAGAGAACAAAAGCCTGAAAAAACCGGTTTCCTCGGAGTCCACTCCCTTGATGGGGGCAGGAGGACTTAACTCAGGAAACAGTGCCTGAAAACCCAGGAGGCAGGCTCCTCCCCCAGAAAACCAACAACAACAACAACAACAACAACAACAAAGACAAGAGAACAACCACCACTATGTCATAGATACAACTTTTATTTTTAATTTGTTCCCACTATTCTGGTTCATTTTTTTATAGATAATTTTTAACCTATTTACCATCACAGTGAGATGTCCAGTACATCAAATTACATAATAATCTTTTAACCTGAACTTTTTGATACATATACCTGTGTTTTTCTTTTGCTTTTCTATTTTTTAAATTTTTTAAAATTTTAGTTTAGTTTAGTTTATTCTTTATTTTATTTTTATTTTTTAGTGTCCATATAGAGTTAAACTTCAAGGTAATCCTCTTTCCCCAATCAGTGCTATCCCTATAGGTAAACCAGTTTTTAATCCCCCTTTATCTTAGGAAAGTTGAGTCCTTTAACAAAGATATCAAGATACATCCAGGGAGAATCAAAATAACCTTCCTCGCCTACACTGAAAATTTATAACCACTCTCCCATCTTTTTCTCCCGTCAGTGTTTCTGTGCATTTGTTTTTGTCCTGGTAGTATATAAATCTTATACTTGGGGTTCTTTTTGACAAGGTTCTTTTTTTTTTATTTTGTTTTGTTTTTATATATTTACTTTTTTCTCTTGTCATCTACTTTTATCAGTCTTTTTATTTGTCTGTTTTTGTTTGTATACTTCATAAATCTTACCTTGGGGCCCATTTGGGCTGGGCCTTCTCTTTTATCTTTCTTTATTTCCTGTCTCTCTCTCTCTCTTTTTCTTTTTCTTTTTTTTTTTCACTTTCTTTTTTCTTTCATTTGGGAGGGGACTCTTGATTGCTCAGAAGTGTTCCAGGGTGCACCTTGCCTGCACCACGGCCGATACATTATGCTACATCTGTTCAGCCATCTCTCACCAAAATGACCAGGAGGAGGAGTGCCCAACAGAAGAAAAAGTCAGAGGCTGGGCCTTCTGCAACAGAACTAATGGCTATGGACATAGACAATATGTCAGAAAGGGAATTCAGGCTAACAATTATCCAGGCAATAGCTACGTTGGAGAAAGCCATGGATGACAAAATGGAATTGATTAGGGCAGAAGTGAAAGCCACCAGAGAGGATGTTCACAATGTTCTCAATGAGTTCCAATCTAATCTAAATTCTCTAAAAGCCAGTG
Organism: Taxidea taxus jeffersonii; assembly: GCA_003697995.1. Lineage (NCBI taxonomy): Eukaryota > Metazoa > Chordata > Mammalia > Carnivora > Mustelidae > Taxidea > Taxidea taxus. The sequence continues at coordinate 175,583 of ML104605.1, read as the reverse complement.
TAACTGAGACAGAAGATAAAATTAGTGATCTGGAGGACAAACAGATAGAAAGGAACAGGAGGAAGTCTGAAACAAACAGCTTAGAAGCCATGAAAAAAGAATTAGGGAAATAAATGATGCCATGAAATGTTCCAATGTCAGAATTATTGGAATCCCTGAAGGGGAGGAGAAAGAAAGAATACTAGAAGATATATTTGAACAAATACTCCATGAAAATTTTCCCAATCTGGCGAATGGAACCAGCATTCGTGTACTAGAGGCAGAACGGTCTCTCCCCAAGATTATAGAATCTAGAAAGACCTCAAGACACCTGATAGTGAGGATGATGAATCATAATTGTAGACAGGACTTCTTGAAAGCAGCTACGGCAAAGAAGTTCCTTACGTACAGAGGAAAGCCCACCAGAATACCGTCAGACATCTCCACAGAAACCTGGCAAGCCAGAAAGGGCTGGCAAGATGTATTCAGGGCACTAAATGAGAAGAACATGCAGCCAAGAATACTTTATCCAGCAAGACTGACATTCAAAATGGATGGAGAGATAAAGAGTTTCCAAGACCGGCAAGGTTAAAAAGAGTATGCGACCACCAAGCAACAGTGCGGGAAATATTAAGGGGGGTTCTATAAAAGAGGAAAAATCCCAAGAATATCATTGAACAGAAATATATGGAGACAATCTACAGAAAGAAAGACTTCAAAGGTAACACGATGTCTATAAAAACTTATCTCTCAATAATCACTCTCAATGTGAATGGCCTAAATGCACCCATAAAATGACACAGGGTTGCAGATTGGATAAAACAACAGGACCCATCCATATGTTGTCTACAAGAGACCCATTTCAAACCTAAGGATACACCCACACTGAAAGTGAAGGGATGGAGAAGCATTTTTCATGCTAATGGGCCTCAAAAGAAGGCTGGGGCAGTGATTCCTATATCAGATAAATTAGATCTTAAACTAAAGGCTGGAGTCAGAGATATAGAAGGACACTACATAATTCTTAAAGGGACTATCCACCAAGAAGATCTAATAATTGTAAATATTTATGCCCCCAATATGGGAGCAGCCAATTACATAAGAAAACTTTAATCAAGATAAAGAGTCAGGGGCGCCTGGGTGGCTCAGTGGGTTAAAGCCGCTGCCTTCGGCTCGGGTCATGATCCCAGGGTCATGGGATCGAGCCCCCCCCTCGGGCTCTCTGCTCTGTGGACAGTCTGCTTCCTCCTCTCTCTCTCTCTGCCTGCCTCTCTGCCTACTTGTGATCTCTGTCTATTAAATAAATAAATAAAATCTTAAAAAAAAAAGATAAAGAGTCATATTGATATGAATACATTAATAGTAGGGGATCTTAACACGCCACTCTCAGTAATAGACAGATCATCCAAGCAGAAAATCAGTAAAGAAACAAGAGCGTTGAATAATACATTGGACCAGATGGACCTCATAGATATATACAGAACGTTCCACCTTAAAACAAGACAATGCTCATTCTTCTCAAGTGCACATGGAACCTTCTCCAGACTAGACCACATACTGGGTCACAAATCAGGTCTCAACCAATAGCAAAAGATTGAGATTATTCCCTGCATATTCTCAGATCACAATGCTTTGAAACTGGAGCTCAATCACAAGGAAAAGTTTGGAAGGAACTCAAACACGCAGAAGCTAAAGACCACCTAAAGAATGCTTGGATCAACTAGGAGATCAAAGAAGAACTTAAACAATTCATGGAAACCAATGAGAATGAAGACACTTTGGCCCAAAACCTATAGGATACAGCAAAGGCAGTCCTAAGGGGGAAATACATAGCCATCCAAGCCTCCCTCAAAAAAAATGAAAAATCCAGAATACACCAGCTGTCTCTACACCTTAAAGAACTGGAAAATCAACAACAAATTAAGCCAACTCCACACACAAGAAGGGAAATAATCAAGATTAGAGCAGAGATCAATGAGATAGAAACTAGAGATACAGTAGAACACATCAATGAAACTAGAAATTGGTTTTTTTGAAGAATCAATAAGATCGGTAAACCATTGGCCACACTAATCCAAAAGAAAAGAGAGAAGGCCCAAATTAATAAAATTATGAATGAAAAGGGAGAGATCACAACTAATACCAAGGAAATAGAAACAGTCATCAGAAGTTATTATCAACAGTTATATGCCAATAAGTTAAGCAACCTAGATGAAATGGATGCATTCCTGGGAAAACTATAAACTTCCAAAATTGAACCAGGAAGAAATTGACAACCTGAATAGAGTGATATCTAGTAACGAGATTGAAGCAGTGATCTAAAACCTCCCAAAAAACAAGAGCCCAGATTCCCGGGGGAATTCTACCAAACTTTCAAAGAAGAAATAACACCTATTCTCCTGAAGCTGTTTCAAAAAATTGAAGCAGAAGGAAAACTTCCAGACTCTTTATGAAGCCAGCATTACCTGATCCCCAAACCAGGCAAAGACCCCACCAAAAAGGAGAATTTCAGACCAATATCACTGAAGAATATGGATGCTAAGATTCTCAACAAGATCCTAGCAAATAGGATCCAACAGCACATTAAAAAGATTATCCACCATGACCAAGTGGGATTCATCCCTGGGTTGCAAGGATGGTTCAACATTCACAAATCAATCAATGTGATAGAACAAATCAATAAGAGAAGAGAGAAGAACCACATGGTCCTCTCAATTGATGCAGAAAAAGCATTTGACAAAATACAGCGTCCGTTCCTGATTAAAACGCTTCAAAGTATAGGGGTAGAGGGAATATTCCTGAACCTCATAAAATCTATCTGTGAAAAACCCACAACTAATATCATCCTCAGTGGGAAAAAGCTCACAGCCTTCCCGTTGAGATCAGGAACACGACAAGGATGCCCACTCTCACCACTCTTGTTCAACATAGTATTAGAAATCCTAGCAACAGCAATCAGACAACAAAGAGAAATAAAAGTTATCCAAATTGGCAATGAAGAAGTCAAACTCTCTCTCTTCGCAGGTGACATGATACTTTATATGGAAAACCCAAAAGACTCTACCCCCAAACTACTAGAACTTATACAGCAATTCAGTAATGTGGCAGGATACAAAATCAATGTACAGAAATCAGTTGCTTTCTTATACACTAACAATGAAAACATGCAAAGGGAAATTAGAGAATCGATTCCATTTACTATAGCACCAAGAACCATAAGATACCTGGGAATAAACCTAACCAAAGAGGTAAAGGATCTGTACTCGAGGAACTACAGAACACTCATGAAAGAAATTAAAGAAGACACAAAAAGATGGAAGACCATTCCATGCTCTTGGATCAGAAGAATAAACATTGTTAAAATGTCTATACTGCCTAGAGCAATCTATACTTTTAATGCCATTCTGATCAAAATTCCACCGGTATTTTTCAAAGAGCTGGAGCAAATAATTCTAAAATTTGTATGGAATCAGAAGAGACCCCGGATTCCTAAGAAAATGTTGAAAAAGAAAAACAAAACTGGCGGCATCATGTTACCTGATTTCAAGCTTTACTACAAAGCTGTGATCACCAAGACAGCATGGTACTGGCATAAAAACAGACACATAGACCAGTGGAACAGAGTAGAGAACCCAGATATGGACCCTCAACTCTATGGTCAGATAATCTTCGACAAAGCAGGAAAAAATATACAGTGGAAAAAGGACTCTTCAATAAATGGTCCTGGGAAAATTAGACAGGTATATTTAGAAGAATGAAACTCGACCATTTCCTTACACCATACACAATGATAAACTCGAAATGGTTAAAAGACCTCAATGTGAGACAGGAATCCATCAGAATCCTAGAGGAGAACATAGGCAGTAACCTCTTCGATATCAGCCACAGCAACTTCTTTCAAGATATGTCTCCAAAGGCAAAGGAAACAAAAGCAAAAATGAACTCTTGGGACTTCATCAAGATCAAAAGCTTCTGTACAGCAAAGGAAACAGTCAACAAAACAAAGAGGCAACCCATGGAATGAGAGAATATATTTGCAAATGACAGTACAGACAAAAGGCTGATATCCAGGATCTATAAAGAACTTCTCAAACTCAACACACACAAAACAGATAATCATGTCAAAAAATGGGCAGGAGACATGAACAGACACTTCTCCAATGAAGACATACAAGTGGCCATCAGACACATGAAAAAAAGTTCATCATCACTAGCCATCAGGGAGATTCAAATTAAAACCACATTGAGATACCACCTTACACCAGTTAGAATGGCCAAAATCAGCAAGACAGGAAACAACGTGTGTTGGAGAGTATGTGGAGAAAGGGGAACCCTCTTACACTGTCAGTGGGAATGCAAGTTGGTGCAACCACTTTGGAAAACAGTGTGGAGATTCCTTAAGAAATTAAAAATAGAGCTTCCCTATGACCCTGCAATAGCACTACTGGGTATTTACCCCAAAGATACAAATGTAGTGAAAAGAAGGTCCATCTGCACCCCAATATTCATAACAGCAATGGCCACGGTCGCCAAACTGTGGAAAGAACCAAGATGCCCTTCAACAGACAAATGGATAAGGAAGATGTGGCCCATATACCCTATGGAGTATTATGCCTCCATCAGAAAGGATGAATACTCAACTTTTGTATCAACATGGATGGGACTGGAAGAGATTATGCTGAGTGAAATAAGTCAAGCAGAGAGAGTCAATTATCATATGATTTCACTTATTTGTGGAGCACAACAAATAACATGGAGGACATGGGGAGATGGAGAGGAGAAAGGAGTTGAGGGAAATTGGAAGGGGAGTTGAACCATGAGAGACTATGGACTCTGAAAAACATTCTTAGGGTTTTGAAGGGGTGGGGGGTGGGAGGTAGAGGGAGCCAGGTGGTGGGTTTTGTGGAGGGCACGTATTACATGGAGCACTGGGTGTGGTGCATAAACAATGAATTCTGTTACACTGAAAAGAAATTAAATAAATTAAAAAAAACACAAACAAGGTATCATGGCAACAAGGAGTGGAGCAGCTACTGTCTATACCATTTTTTTCCTCCTGTGTAGCCGGTTTCATTTTAAGTTTTTGGAAGGAAGGATATACTATTGAAGCTTCCTTTGTTTTCCATATAGCACCTGGCACATTGTAGTAACAAAGGACTTCAATAAAAGCATATTAATTTGGATTTTGTTTACTGCCCGTTTTAATTATCAACCTAAAAAAATCACATTGTCAATGAAAATGTAAATATGTTTACTACCCTTGTAAAGTGAATTTCAACAGGGAAATTCAAGAGCACTAATTCTTAAAAGTGGTTGGATTTGCCTTTGAAATGGAGTTTTATGCTTACCAATGAGCATGAAACTGTCTTACACATCAAACAACGTAACACCTGTGCAGGCTAAAATAAGCTGAAACACTACTTGGCTTTTCTCATTCTTAGCCGTTCTTTCCACATGCCAACCTACATTTAGCACAGCCAGTTCGGTTGCGGGAGCTGATAATACTTAAATATTGCCTGGAGCAAAACTGTTGACAAAGGTTTAATAGTTCAAAAAACTTCCCTTTTAAGGTGCAAGAATTAAAAGAAGTACCAGATATTAACAAATAAGTGTAAAAAGTATTTGATGACTTAAGAGATGTCAAAAAATTATTTAGTCAGAAGCTGTAAGTTGCATTTATGTAGACTGCATGTACCAACAAACTCTTTTATACCCCTCTCTCTTTTTTTCCTCTTTAAAATTTTTTGTTTTATAGGAATCTATTAAGTCAACTATAGGAACAACAATACACACAATGATATTAAGTTATGTTATATTATATTGACATGATATTTCACAGTCTCATACTAGAATGTGGGCTCTTTGAGGCAGGTATTTTGTCTAACCCTGTTGTATATTCAAAGTCTAAAAAAAATCATGGTATAAAATAGATAATAAGTGTTTCTGGAATGAGTTAATGGATATTTTAAATGGTTTTGTAAAGAAAAAGTTGGTATTATAAAGGAGTAAATGTGGACTTATTTTGTTCAATAATTAAATGTAGTGAAAATCTGTGTTGTTTTAGATTCAGCTAGCTTATTTGCTGTTTTTCAAATGTTTTGCATTAGCAAAACCTTTAATGAGTTTGACCTCAAGGAGTTTTTCTTTAATCCATATGTTTCTGATTCCTATAGAGTTAGCTGTTACCAAAACTATTTTAATTATTTATTTGAGTTCCAAAAAACCTTTTTTTTTTTTTTTTTTTTTTGTCAGAGAGAGAGAGAGCATATGAGCACAGGCAGACAGAGAGGCAGGCAGAGGCAGAGGGAGAAGCAGGCTCCCTGCTGAGCAAGGAGCCTGATGCGGGACTCAATCCCAGGATGCTGGGATCATGACCTGAGCCGAAGGCAGCCGCTCAACCAACTGAGCCACCCAGGCGTCCCTCCAAAAAACCTTTTGAAAGTTTTCATTAAGGAACTCTTTATGTCTGACTTTTAAAAATAAAAATTCTCATTTTTCTCAATATTTTTTACTGTATCTTCAAAAAACCTAGAACTATTGTGAGATTCATTATTTTTATGCTGGCCCCACATTTTTCTTTCTAAAGTCACTAGAGCAAAAATGTTTTTATATAAGTTAAATGAACAAATAAGTCCTCTATAATGCCTATATTCTTCATTTCCAAAGTGGATATTGCAATAATTTGTAATGACTTAGTTTCTCACAATTTAACAATAATATTTATCTTATTAAGTATATACCTATAACCTTATAAATGACATTTTTCTTGAGTTACTACATGGAGTTTTAAGTTTTAAGTTTAACTTAGGAATGGATTTTGACTTAAATATGTGAAAGTTGAGGAGAAACAGGATAAAAAAGAAAGAAATCAAGAGGATAATAGATACAGCTATTCTTTTTCTCAACCATGTTTAAATTCACCACATCACCAATAAATGCATTTTTTTTCTGTGAGAATGTTTATAATTCAGAGAGTATCTTCTTCATTTTTATTTTTAATAAAATGAAGATATTTGGTTCAGTAAAATTATGATGAAAAAATTAATTATATAATATAGACACTCTCCACTAGACAGTTCAACTACCAAAATTTTATTTATGTATTTAGTTTTTTAAAAGATTCATCATATTCCTGTGATGTAGCAGGGGTTGAGATAGTAGGGAAGTATATGTTATTTTCTGCAAATTAAAAGTTGCTTTGGTGTGCCATGAGTGCTTTATGATTTAGGTATATTTAATCAATACCTCTAGTTAACTTAATGCTGAAAGGGAATTAGCCTCTGCCTTTTGCTTATTTTTCACAGCTCAAGTATTTTAGAGAGTATTGTTCTTGATGATATTTGATATTCTCAAATAAAAGAAAATTTAATTTCACTAAGATTGTTTAAGTAGTTGAATAAAATAGATTATTTCTATACAAACTATTATATTCTTATATTTTCATATTCCAATGCAGTACTGTATATAAAATAAAGAGGACTAATTATGTTAAATTGATAATTTGGTAAACTGAAATAAACAAAATGACCAAAAAATGTACCAATAACAAGCAGTCATGTAACAGTATAAAGAAACTCCTATTTTGAAGTATTTTACTTGAAATAAAAAATTTCCAGTGGAGACAAATGAAAACACAATAATCCAAAATCTTTGGAATGTAGCAAAAGCCATTCTCAGAGAGAAGTTCATAGAGATAAAGACCTACCTCAAGGAGCAAAAAAAAATCTCAAAGAAATAACCTAACCTTACACCTAATGGAGCTAGAAAAAGAACAGACAAAATCTAAAACCAGTAGAAGTAGAGCTTTAAATAATGAAATGGAAACCACAAAAATAAATAAATAAACAAATACATACATACATAAAAATGAATAAATAAGGAATAGAACAAATCAATGAAACTAAGAGCTGGTTCTTTTAAAAGATCAATGAAATTGATAAACCAGCAAGCAGACTCATAGAAGAAAATAAAAAAAGGACTCAAACAAAATCAGAAACAGAAGAGGAGAAAAGAACAACCAATACCACAGAAATATAAAAGATTATAAAATAATATTATGAAAAATTATATGTCAACAAATCATACAACCCAGAAGAAATGGATAAATTTCTAGAAACATAAAACTTTCCAAATTGAGTTAGGAAGAAGTAGGATATTTGAACAGACTTATTACAAACAATGAAATTGAACCAATAGTCAAAAAACTCAACAAACAAAAATCCAAGACCAGATGGTTTACAGGTGAATTCTACCAAACATTTAAGAAGAACTTATACCTATTCTTCTCAAGCTCTCCCAAAAAACAGAAGAGGAAGGAAATATTCTGAATTTTATGACCTCATTTTATGAGGTCAACATTATACTGATACCAAAACCAGAAACAGATACTACAAGAAAGAGAGAGAGAGAGAAAACTACAGGCTAATATTTCTGATAAAGATAGATGTAAAAATTTTCAACAGAATGCAAGCAAACCAAATCCAACAATACTTTTAAAAAAGCATTCACCATGATCAAGTGGGCTTTATTCCTGAGCTGAAAGGGCAGCTCAGTATTTTCAAATCAATATGACACTTCACATTAACAGGAGAAAGGATAAAAAATATATGATCATCACAACAGATGTAGAAAAAGCATTTCAGAAGTACAACATCCATTCATTATAAAAACTCTCAGGAGGAACACCTGGGTGGCTCAGTAGGTTAAGCATCTGCCTTTGGCTCAGGTCATGATCCCAGGATCCAGGATCAAGTACTGCATTGAACCCTCCAGTGAGCAAGGAGCCCATTTCTCCCTCTGCCTGCCACTCCCCCTTTTTGTGCCCCCCACTTCTCTGACAGATAAATAAATAAAATCTTAAAAAAAAAAAAACTCTCAAAGCAGTAGGTTTAAAGATTTTTTTTTTTTTAATTTATTTATTTATCAGATAGAGAGAGCACAGGAGTGAGCACAGGCAGACAGAGTGGCAGGCAGAGGCAGAGGGAGAGGCAGGCTCACTGCTGAGCAAGGAGCCCGACGTGGGACTCAACCCCAGGACGCTGGGATCATGACCTGAGCCGAAGGCAGCTGCTTAACCAACTGAGCCACCCAGGCGTTCCTCAAAGCAGTAGGTTTAGAGGGAACATACCTCAACATAATAAAGGCCATATGGGGAAAACCCACAGCTAATATCATACTCGATGAAAAACTGAGATCTTTTTCCTAAGATCAGGAGCAAGAAAATGATATCTACTTTCACCACTCTTATTCAACATAGTACTGTTTAAGTCTTAGACACAGCAATCAGAAAAGAAAAGAGAAGTGAAATGCATCCAAACAGGTAAGGAAGAAGTAAAACTTTCACTATTTACAGATGACATGATACTATGTATAGAAAACCCTAAAGACTCCATTAAAAAACTACTAGAACTTATAAATGAATTCAGTAAGGTTGCAGGATAGAATATCAATATACAAAAATCCATTGCATTTCTATAACATAATAATGAGGTAGCAGAAAGAGAAATTAAGAAAACAGTCCCATTTACAATTGCACCAAAAATAATAAAATACCTAGAAATAAACTTAATGAGAGGTATAAAAAAACCAAACTTATAGTCTAAAACTATAAAAACATTAATGAAAGAAGTTGAAGACAACACAAACAAAGGGAAAGCTATTCCATGCTCATGGACTGGGAAAAAAAATATTGTTAAAATGTCCATAGTACCCAAGCAATCTACAGATTTAATGCAATCCCTACCAGAATACCAATAGTATCTTCCCAGAACTAGAACAAATGATACTAAAATTTGTATGAAACCACGAAATACCATAAATAGCCAAAGCAATCTTGAAAAAGCAGAACAAAGCTGGAGAGAGCACAATCCCAGCTTTCAAGATACACTACAAAACTGTAGTAATCATGGGGCGCCTGGGTGGTTCAGTGGGTTAAAGCCTCTGCCTTCGGCTCGGGTCATGATCCCAGGGTCCTGGAATCGAGCCCCACATTGGGCTCTCTGCTTAGCAGGGAGCCCGCTTCCTCCTCTCTCTCTGCCTACTTCTGATCTCTGTCTGTCAAATAAATAAATAAAAAATCTTTAAAAAAAACTGTAGTAATCAAAGCAGTTTGGTACTAACACAAAAATAGAAACCTAGATCAATAGACCAGGATAGAGCCCCCAAACAAGTCCCAACTAATCTACAACGAAAGAGACAAGAATATGCAATGGGGGGAAAAAACAGAACCATAGAACATTTTTCTAGATATATCTTCTTTGGCAAGGAAAACAAAAATAAATTATTAGGACTACACCAAAATAAAGTTTTTGCACAGCTAAGAAAGCAATGAAACTAAAACTAAAAGACAACCTACTGAACGGGAAAAGATATTTACAAATAATATATCCTATAAGGGGTTAATATCATACACACACACACACACACACACACACACACATATATATATATATAATGTGTGTATCTATATCTATATCTATATCTATCTATCTATCTATCTGTCTAGATATATAGTGAGTTCTCTATATAGAACTCATAAAATTCAACACCATAAAACCAAATAAATGGGCAGAGGACTTGAATAGACATTTTTCCAAAGACATGCGGATGGCCAACAGATACAACAAAAGATGCTCAGCATCACTAATCATCAGGGAAATGAAAATCAAAACCAAGTGAAATATCACTTCACACCTGTTAGAATGGCTAGAATCAAAAAGATAAGTAATAACAAGTGTTGGTGAGGAGGTGGAGAAAAAAGAACACACATGCACTGTTGGTGACAATGTAAATTGGTTCAGCCACTGTGGAAGACAGTATGGAGGTTCCTTAAAAAATTAAAAATAGTATTACCATATGATGCAATAATTCCACTACTGGGAATTTACCCAAAGAAGACAGACACATTGATTCAAAAAGATACATGCACCCCTGTGTTTATAGCAGCATTATTTACAATAGCCAAGATATGAAAGCAACCCAAATGTCTATTGATAGATGAATGGGTATAGAAGATATGGAATATGTAGATATAGATATAGATATCTATGAATATAAATATAATTGAATATTACTCAGCCATGAAAAGAATGGGATCTTGTGATTTGTACAACATGGATGGACTGAGATGGTATTATGCTGAGTGAAAGAAGTCAGTCAGAGAAAGGTGAAGGCCATGTGATTTCAGTCACATGTGGAATTTAAGAAACAAAACAAACACACAAAGGAAAAAGAGATAAACAAAGAAAAACAGACTCTTAAATACAGAGAACAAACTGTTGGTTGCCAGAAGGAAGGTGAGTTGGGGGCAGAGGGGTAAAATAGATGAAGGGGATTATTAGTACACTTACCACTTATTGTGATGAGCACTGAGTAATATATAGAAATGTTGAATCATCATATTGCATACCTGAAACTGATATAATACTAAAAAAGAAGTCTGAATTGTAAAAGCCTTTACTATATTGTTCAATTCTTCATGATTTTGGTAGAAACATCTAGACATTTCTACATAATATTCATAATTATTAAATATCAATATGTTGCTTAATAAATACAAACAGACAAAAGCATAAATCCTTATGCCTTACAGTTTTATGGAAACTTTTAGTCTCTTTAATGATACATCTCCCAGGGTATGGAAATACTTTCTAATACATGTTGTTAAAAATTATAAGCCGTCTGCATTCAATGTGAAAACTCATTGTATAAATAAAAACATTTTCAATAGGGTGGATTTTCCTGAAATTTAAACATAAGATAGTTTTGCCATGTGTAAGTAAAATAGTGAGGAAACTGAGGTTCAAGAATTGATGCAGATACACTCTTTTGTCATTGCAGGTCTAAAAATAATATCTGTAACATGGTGCTTCATCAAAAACAAAGAAAGCAGTGAAAAAAGCAAACTGTTATTTTAATATGTGATACCAAGGGACACCTGGTGGCTCAGTGGGTTAAGCCTCTGCCTTCAGCTCAGATCATGATCTCAGGGTCCTGGGATCAAGCCCCGAATTGGGCTCTCCGCTCAGCAGGGAGCCTGCTTTCCCCTATCTCTTACCTGCCAATTTGTGATCTCTCACTCTGTCAAATAAATGAATACTTTAAAAAAAAGTGGTATCAAGGAGCAAGCTTTTAAAAAAATTCTATGCTTGGGGCGCCTGGGTGGCTCAGTGGGTTAAAGCCTCTGCCTTCGGCTCAGGTCATGATCTCAGGGTCCTCGGATCGAGCCCCGCATCAGGCTCTCCGCTCAGCAGGGAGCCTGCTTCCTTTCTTCTCTCTCTGCCTGCCTCTCTGCCTACTGGTGATCTCTGTCTGTCAAATAAATAAAAATCTTAAAAAAATAATAAAATAAATGAAAGCTCTTTAAAAAAAATTCTGTGCTTTCCATCTTAAACAATTAGTTTGCAAAAATGAGCCTTGTGGTATTTTTCTTTGTTAGGAAAAAGCGAAGAACAATACTATGCAATTTATTTTGACATACTACCCTGATTTTAATTATATTGTAAGCTAACAAATTATACCTCAAAGGCCAGTGAAGTTAGGAAAAAAGCTTTGGAAATACTATAACTTAGATTTTACATGCCTTGAAACCTAGAATGACTAGAGTCTTGTTTTCCAGAGGAGTTGTGGGGCACCTGGGTGACTCAGTGGGTTAAAGCCAGAGGAGTTCTGTGAACAACAGTGATGATGTATACATATTTTAATTACTTTCTTTGATGCAGAAGCAGTTGGACAGAAATCATAATCATTTAATATCTGGAAAGGGTCATATCTGAGGACTTTGAATCCCTGAATTTTGGGGTTTGGCCATTACAATTTGATTTTTTTGAAAAAATTTTAAAGATTTTATCTATTTATTTGACAGAGAGAGAGATCACAAGCAGGCAGAGAGGCAGGCAGAGAGAGAGGGGGAAGCAGGCTCCCTGCTGAGCAGAGAGACCAGTGCTGAGTTTGATCCCAGGACCCTGAGATGATGACCTGAACTGAAGGCAGAGGCTTAACTCACTGAGCCACCCAGGCACCCCTTGATTTTTTTTTTTTCTTAATGCTGCTTATAAGCAGGCTGACAAAATATAGTTTAGGATTAGCATATGGGATTCATTAATTTTTAGGTGATCTTTCTATGTACTGCCCATACCACATTAAAGCCCTAAGTATGGGGAATATTATAAGTCCACATAGTTATAGCTTTTTCTAACTGGCAGAAATTTTAGATATAATCTAGCTTAATCTACTCATTTTCTGTATGGAAATAGGCTCATATTGGGTAACCATCTTAACTAATTAATGCATTTCTTTTATCTGAAGGTCTTAAATTCCGTATCTTACTCTGTTTTTAATTGAACAGTTACCTTCACTGGAAAAGAAAATTAAAAATGGAAAAAAATTACATCAATGTCATTTTCACTGGCACTAAAGTAAAGTTCAAGAAAAACTGACATTTTTTAAAACACAGAAGCATTATACCAAAAAAGCATATGCTTAGTTAAATCATGGGGACTATTTTTATGCGGCTGATGAATGGGTCAAGCTAGAAATAACTAGCTACACTCTTCTCAGGCAATGCTATTTTCAGGTAGAAAATCCTACCAGGGTTGGTGCAACAAATATGATAACCATCTGTTTTGTTCCTACAGATAAATGAGACTGTCAGAATTTAGCAAAGCCATGTGCTTTTCCCCCTCCAAAGAGGTATTTATAACTTTTGCTCTGAAACAGTAATTTTATTAATACTAAAAACATTTAATAATTACTGAGTACTTACTATGTGCCAGGTACTGCTCTAAGCTCTTTACACATGGTGTCTCATCTAGTAATTATTAAAGCAGGCTTATGAGGGAGACATTGCTATTTTTTGTGTTTTATTTGGGATGTAGTTGAAAAGGATTTTAAGCTCTCTGCCTTAAAAATAGCACCAAATATAAACCAAATTTGTATCAACATGGACAGAAATGGAGGAGATTTTGCTGAACAGAGAAAGTCAATTATCATATGGTTCACTTACTTGTGGAGTATAAGGAATAACATGGAGGACACTGGAAGATGGAGAGAAGTGAGTTGGAGGAAATCAGAGGGGGAGACAAACCATGAGAGACTATGGACTCTGAGAAAAAAACTGAGGGTTTTGGAGGGGGGTGGTTAGGTGAGCCTGGTAGTGAGTATTATGGAGGACACGTATTGCATGGGGCACTGGGTATGGTGCATAAACAATGAATCCTGGAACTGAAAAAAAATTAAATAAAAAAAGAAAATAGAAACAAACAAAAAACAAATTCAGGAGAGCTCTTGCTGTTTCAAGAGTCAAGAAAATCGTATGAAACTCCTATCACAACAGTTAAATCCTGCCATCCTTCAAATTTTAAGGGATAATGGTATGCATTGAAGCTAGTTCTTACTTTTTTTCCTCAGTAGTCATGGTCTTCCTGGGTAAGTTTTAACTATAAGTTTTCACAAAAGAATGGTGTCTTAGTCCACGTGGGCTGTTACGACAAAGTGCTATAGACTGAGTAGCTTAAAAACAATTTTTTTCCCTCCCAGCTCTGGAGGCTGAAGTCTAAGATCAGGGTGCCAACATGGCTGACTTCAGGTGAGGGCCTTCTCTCTTGTTCCTAGTCGGCACCTTCTCATTGTGTCTTCACATGATGGAGGGGCTAGAGGTCTCTCTGGAGCCTCTTTTTTGAGGCAGTAATCACATTCATGAGAACTCTACTCTTATGATTTAAGCACCACTCAAAGGCCATACTGTTATGTTTGGGGGTTAAGATTTAAATATATAAATTTCAGGAGTACCCAAACATTCAGACCATAGCAAAAAGGTAGCCTTAATTTTCTTTTTGTCCTGATAGCCTTAAATTTTAAACTACAGGTGTGTTTATTACTAATAATTAGAAAATGTGAAATTACTAAAAGGATAAACTAAAAATCACTCAGTCTTAAAGAGCTGCATTTCTGTTTATCTAAAATATTTTTAATGCATACTTATTTAATACAGGATCTAGAACATTGTTGTGGTTCTAGGATAGATGATAGTAGATCATAGATAGATCATAGATAATAGATTGATCAACTTCAAATGTTAGTGGTTCCTTTATCCTCAAACACATAAATAAATTTTTGTGAGATGAACATCAACTCCACATTGATAAGGAAAGAAAGCAGCACAGGTTACTCACTAGAACTTTTCTTTCTCTCTCTTAGTCTCTCTCACACACAGCCATATTTAAAAAAAAAAAAAAACAGTAGTATTCAATGCAAAATTTACTGAAGATTTTGAGGAGTTATAGAAAAAGAGTTTACAGAATTAAACTTACTCAAACAAGTAAAAAATTTCCGTTAGTATTTTTATCTTTCTCATCCACCAGCAGACATTCCTTGCTTTCCCTTTCACCCAAGCCTAGCATTGGCTTTTCTCCCTTATTGGTAATGCTTGCGCTAGGAACGGGTATTTGTTTTACTTGCCTTATATCTGCATAGCTATCTAGTTCTGCTCTAGCTCCTGCATCATAAAACCACTGTGCTTCTCAACCAAGAATCCTACACTAAACAGACTCCTCTTTTTAGAAGGCAATATAAAAATAACTTTTAAAAAAGATTTTATTCATTTATTTGAAAGAAAGAGAACACAAGCTGGGAAGTGGCAGAGGGAGAGGGAGAAGCTGACTCCCCAACGAGCAGGAAGCCTGATGCGGGGTTCAATTCTAGGACCCCAAGATCATGACCTGAGCTGAAGGCAGACATTTAGCCAACTGAGCCACCCAGGTGCCCCTAAAGATCACTTTTTTCTTGAATGGAGCATGTCGATGAGCTATCTATCCCCCACACTAAACAATTCATCAATATATTTCCTGTAGGTTACTTATATAGTTCTTTGTGACTTTTTTTTTTTTTTTTTTTTTTTTGGTCATTTGTTTGTAATGCATTAGCTTCAGTTAAGTGGACCCAGGCATCTTTTGTCCTCTCTGTTCTGTTCTATCATCTCAGACCTAAGTTATGCACTCTTGGGCATGCCACTTGCTTCTCAAAGTGTAAGCCTTCAGGCGCTAAAATATATGGATGGCCTACAGAGTGTTTTCTTGTTCTCCTGTCTAAAGTTCTCCCTCCTTCTCAGTCTCTCCAACAAATACACTCATGCAGCTTTGAAGTTATCTGAACAAAGATTTGAACATTTTCATTTTCCTGGAAGTCTAATGGAAATATATAAATAGTAACCAATATAACTTATAATGCATAAATATGTTGGCAGCATGAACAGAAAATGATTAAAGTTGAAGCTGAGCTCTGAATCTGATTATTGCCTATTACCCTTCTTTTGGTGGCAATAATATCTGTCTGTAAAGTTTTAGAGTGTAATTTGGAGGCAAAAAAAAAAAAAGAGACAAAACATGTTTTTTAGGGGAAAAATGGTTTATATTTTTAGGCAATGATTAAACCTCCAAACATTGTTAGTGGATCTTGCTTAAGACAAGCAATATACTCAGAGTTGCAGGGTTTTATGAAATCTTTAAAAAATTGGATGGTTCCCTTCTTACAGTGCAATAGAAAGATTATATGTAACAAGTGTCTGAAACTCTGTGATGTCTTAACATTTCTTAATTGTGATGAAATGAATCACTTGGTTTTCTCCCATCAGGTACATATTTAAGGAAAACTGGACTTAAAAGAAAATGTTCTGGCTATGCAATAAAGTGTGTGATTTTTGTCATCTTGCTTTGAATATCATTTAATAACAAGAATAACTAAAAAAAAAAAAACCCACGCAACCACCAAATGAAGTGTCTAAGAAGCAATATTCTATTTTCCTTTAACTGCATGACAATTATTCTTTACAGTAGAACACTCTATACTGCAAATATAATGATATAATAAATTTCACTGGAAGCTGGTAATATTTAAAACTTATAAAAGGACAAATGTATTTTAACAATGAATATTAAATTATAATTTTATCAATTATGTAGGGGGCAGGTTATTTCTGACATTGTCCTTTAGTTAAGTGTCAATTGAAAATACAGAGGTCATTTTATTTGTACATGTTAAATTGTTCAGCCACTGACTGTTTTGTGAATAAATTAAGCACCTTTTTCATAAGACAAACATCGACTCAGAACAATTATTGAAAGCATTAAGAGACAATGCTAATGTATTTAATACTTCAAAGGCTACAGCTGCCAAAAATTCATAGCAAACAATCAACATTTCTTTTGCTGTATTTCATATCTTACACAACCCACAGTGGGTAATAATTATGAGTAGATTTTCTTTTTGTAGATAAAATTCTTCGGTATATTGATTAACCTCATTGTTCCTGTGACTGCCTTGTATGTAGCTAAAATATTAAAGCTATAATATATTATTCATTTTTAGAAAAAAATTAAAACTTGCCCTAGATAATTTAACACAATTCATTGTTTGTGAATAGAATTACCTCTTTGTGAGTGCTTTTACAATCTGCAATTCAGAATTAAATAACTAAATAAGGAATGCAATAGATAAAGAATTTGTTTTCCATAGCTGACACATTTTGCTGTGAATTCTAAAACACATTTTGGTGGTCACTGAGTCATCCGCAGGGAAAAGTGTGAGAGAAGCATCTCAGTTCATTGGAACAAGTAGATAGAAGTTCAAGTCAGCTCTTTATCTATTCACAGGAACAACTTCTTAAACTCAAATGCAAAAATGGTAAGAATTGTAAGTCAGAATCCTCAAGGAAAGGAAAGAAAACAGGCCAAACCTCCCTAGATTTTGCCTCCATTTTGAAGGTCCTCCTTCTAGTCCTCTCTTTCTCCTGCCTGTCATCACATCCACGTTGTAATGGAGTCATTTAACTAAACATCAGTATAATGGTACCAGAATATGAAGCAACTGCCACCTAACTTTTAAAAAATGGTTAGAGAATGATTCCTAATTCAGAAGTTTCAAACTGACATTCTTGAACCAAATAATGACATATAGATGTATTCGGTTTGGTCTAGACAGTATATTAAAAGAGTGTTATGTAAGTTAACAATGTATAAAAGTTGGAATAATTTATAGAAAAATCTGTATTTTCAGTTTTTCTTGAGAAAATAATTAGAACATCTGACCACCTTGATCTCACATTACACAAGGCAAGAGCTGAGTAATGGAATCCCTTCCCCTATCTGAAAGCCTTTAGATGCCTTCCTTAAGGCACATTGATTTCTACACATACTGCTCACATTTATCACATTTATTTGTGGATGTCTTACTTCTAACTCCTGCCACCTTCTTCCATCCAAGTACTAACCATGCCCGACCCTGCTTAGCTTCCGAGATCAGATGAGATTGGGCGCGTTCAGGGTAGTATGGCCGTAGACCTCCTGCCACCTTCTTAACAGAAGAAAAAATATATCCTTTGTAATGTTGGGTACAGGCCTCATGTACAGAAGAAATCTAGTAAATGACCTGTGCTTCCTAATATGTAGGGGATAATTAATCAATGAAAAACACTGTTAATATATCACTAAGTATAATACGATTTTGAACATAAACAAGTTTTCAAAGATAATAATGAAATTGAAGCATATTGAAAACATTCAGTTATAAAAAATTTTTCGTAACGCCTTGTAATTAATTTTAAAATTTAAAGAGAACTTTCTACAGTGCAGTGCAGTAGTTTTGACATTCAATTGTCCTTTAGCAGGAGGACACTGTTCAAATGGAAACTAATGTGGACACCAGATATACATAGAAGAGTTTCACCCTGTTGAAGCAAGAATGGATGGTCCAAGGCCCCTCAGCCAAGCCTGCTTCTTGGCCCTAATTCTCTTCAAACACATCACTTTGGATTCTGTGGATCAGTTTGGAACCCACTGATCCTGTCAGGTTCCCATGATTTGAGAAAAGAGGAAATTGATGTTCAGTGACATAATGGTTTTGTCCATTATGAGCAGACCCAGGATTACGGGTTATAAAGTTCTATTCTGAGACATTTATGGGAACTGAAGCAGTGTGTCAGACACCATCTCCTGCATACACAGAAAATAAAAGGAAAAGGAGGAATGTATGAAAAATTAATCATATAAATAAGCACTAGACAGCTAAGAATTACTCAGGAAACTAAACATATCTCTAAAAACAAAGACAAATATAAGAAATCCTGCTAATGTAGTGTTTCTAGACTATTGGGTTTAGTCTGAATTACAGGAGTCCTGTTTTATAACTAAATACTTTACAACAGGGTGTCTCACCCTCAGCACTACTGACATTTTGGGGCTGGATAATTCTTTGTTGTAGGGACCTGTGTTGTCATGTTGTAGTTTAGAAGCATCTGGCTTCTACCCGCTAGATTCCAATGGAATAATCTGGGTCAAATAATCAATAATCAAAATGCCTCCAGATATTGTTGATGTTCTCAGCAGCTGTCTCAAGTAGAGAACCACTGCTCTATATTACTGTGTATAGATGCTAATTCTTGGTAAATAAGATGTCTACATGTACCCTGTAATTCCAGTTGTAACATTTCAATTAATTATAATGTTTTTCAAAATACTTGCAATTATTTTTAAGCAACCAACAAGATTTTTAGTATTAGTTCCCTAGTGTAGGATTTGAAGCAATACTATTTTTATATTTATTAGTAAAATAGAGCCTAGACCTGGACAGTAAAGTCATTACTGGTGTGTTCTATGCCCTTTGAGAAGTTGAGTGTTAAGGAGAGCTCTTAGCCTGGGGAGGTGCTGGGCTGGGGTTGCTTAGTCCTGATTGGAATCCTTCTATACAAGGCTAACAATACATGTTGGATAGTTGGTACCCTAAGCATTCTTGGACAGACATTCCAAAATTTTCAGTGAGTCTTTGAGGTTCATAATGTCTACTCTGATTTACCTAAACTTGTTTAGAATTTTCTGAGTTTAAAAAAAACAAAGAGCTAAAACCAAAAAATGAGAAATTAACTTTGTAGGTAATATATCACTTATATACAAAGCAATGTTCTAAGTATTATCCATATACTAAATCATTTAATTCTTACAGCCAGACAATGAGGTAATTGTTATGACTATCCCCATTTTAGTCATAGAGAAGTCATGTAATGTGCTCATAAACATTTAGTTAGTTTTGGTTATTCAGACTTCATAATTGGCAGACACTTTCTTAAAAATGAAACTGTAGCTATAAGGAAAACAACTGATATTAATTGTTGATGATACAATACAAGCTTTTAGGTGAAAATGAGACATTCAGAACACTTCTATCAGATACTGTGATCTAAGAGTTTTTGATAAGATTGGTGGTGGTAATAGCAAATGTGATTTTTTAATATAGTTTAATCAATTATGTCAATATTTGGAAGATATGCATAACTCAATGAACCAGCATTTTCCAAATGACTAATGTTTAATGTCACAGAGTTGTGTGTGGGTAAGAGATCCATTCAATATTCAAAATAATATAAGAGATCTGAATGTATGTAACAGATATAAAAATTTCATTGACCTGGTTTCAAAATCCATCTTTCAACTTTAAATTTCTCTGATCTTAAAAACACCAGAAACAAAGTAACCCACTCATCAGTTTTGGGTTAGCACCAAAGAATATCCACAATTATCTGGAAAATCTATTAAAATACTCCTCTCTTCTCCTTTCCTTTTTTTTAAAAAATATTTTAATTACAATATAATTAGCATACAGTTGCATTGGTTTCAGGTGTAAATATAGTGAACCAATAATGCTACATGTTCTCCTTGTTCATGAAGATAAATGTACTCTTAATCCCCTTCACCCACTTCACTCACTGCTCCTCCCACCTCCTCTCTGGTAACCATCTGTTTGTTCTCTATAGTTAAGAGTTTGTTTTGTGGGGGGGAGTCTTAATGTGAATGAGTATTGGGTTTATTGTTGTCTATTTTTTTTTCCTTCATTCATTTGTTTTGTTTCTTAAATCCCACATATGAGTGAAATCATATGGTATTTGTCATTCTCTGATTTATTTCACTTAGAATTATATTCTCTAGATCCATCCATGTTGCAAATGGCAAGATTTCATTCTTTTTATGGCTGCATAATATTTGTGTGTGTGTGTGTGTGTGTGTGTGTGTGTGTACCACATCTTCTTTATCCATTCATCTACCAGTGGATTCTTGGGCTGCTTCCACAATTTGGCTATTGTAAATAATAATGCTGCAGTAAACATATGAGTACATATATAATTTTGAATTAGTGTTTTTATATTCTTTGTATAAATACTCAGAAGTGTGATTACTGGATCATAGGGTAGTTCTAGTTTTAATTTTTTGAGGAACCTCCATATAATGTTTTGCAGAGTGGCTATACCAGTTTGCATTCCCACCAACAATGCATAATGGTTCTTTCTTCTCTACATCCTCACCAACACTTGTTTCTTATGTTTTTTATTTTAGCCATTCTGACAGGTGTGAGCTCATATTTCATTGTAGTTTTGATTTGCATTCTCCTGATGATGAGTGATGTTGAGCATCTTTTCATGTGTCTGTTGGCCATTTGGATGTCTTCTTGGGAGAAATGTTCATTCATGTCTTCTGCGTATTTGTTAATTAGATTATTTGGTTTTTGATGTTGAGTTATATCTGTTCTTTATATATTTTGAATACTAACACTTTATCAGATGTCATTTATAAATATCTTCTCTCATTTGGTAGGTTGTCTTTCAGTTTTGTTGATTGCTTCCTTAGTTGTGCAGAAGCTTTTTATTTTGATGTAGTCCCAATAGTTTATTTTTGCTTTCATTTCACTCACCTCAGGAGACCTTTTTAGAAAAAATGTTGCTATGGGCAATGTCAGAGAAATTACTGCTTGTGCTCTCCTCTAGGAATTTTATGGTTGCAGGTCTCACATTTAGGTCTTTAATCCATTTTGAGTACATTTTTGTGTATGGTGTGGGAAAGTGGTCCAGTTTCATTCTTTTGCATGTAGCTGTCCAGTTTTCCCAATACTATTTGTTGAATAGAATGTCTTTCTCCAATGCATATTCTTGCCTCTTTTGTCGAAGATTAATTGACCATGTAATCCTGGGTTTGTTTCTGGGGTTTCTGTCATGTTCTATTGATCTATTTTTGTGACAATTTCATACTGTTTTGATTACTACAGTTTTGTAATATAAGTTGAAATCTGAAATTGTGATGTCTCCAGCTTTGTTTTTTTCTTTTTCAAGATTTCATTGGCTATTTGTGGTCTTTTGCAGTTCCATCCAAATTTGAGGATTGTTAGTTCTAGCTTTGTAAATATTTTTCTTTCCAACTACAAGTGTGTAGTTGGGTTTTCCTTGTCTGTTTCAACTAAAGCAATATGTAACAAAATATTGAGTCCAGAAGCAAGTGTTAGAATGCAGCTCTCTTCTATTAAGTCATATGTAAAACAGTGTTACTCTTCCTACTAATTTTGGGAGGTAAATATTTTTCACAATAAATGTTATTTATGTGAATGAGTATTGGGTTTATTGTTGTTATTTTAAAACAAATTTGTGAATACATGAATATTTCATTTTTCTTTAATTATGATAAATACAAATAGATATAACCTATATAAACAAATTGGGGGGAGGTGTTCCTTGATCATTTTAAGAGTATAAAGATAACATGAATCCAAAAATTTTGAGAATAAATGCTTTAGATCACTTTTCTCTTAATGCTCATTTATTTTGATTTTTAATTTTTTTAATTGTTTTAAAGATTTTGTTTATTTATTTTAGAGAGAGAGAATGAGAGAGTAAGAGCCTGAGAGGGGAGAGGTCAGAGGGAGGAGCAGGCTCCCACTGAGCAGGGAGCCCTATGCAGGACTCAATCCAGGGCCTCCAGGATCATGACCTGAGCCGAAGGCAGTTGCTTAACCAACTGAGCCACCCAGGCTCCCCTATTTTGATTTTTTAAATAAAATTTCTATATTTTTAGAAGATTTTATTATTTTTATTTGAAAATGTCAAACTCCATGTATAGGTATAAAGAAGACAGTGAAAAATGTAGGTCATACCTCTAGTAAGAGATTAGCCAAGATTATTTAGAGGGTGGAGTGGTGTGGCTGATTTCATAATAAATTCCTAGAAAGTTGCTCTTATCTTTGTGAAAAAACAGGGAAAAGTGATGGACTCATTTGTTTCTAATAGGTGGTTTTTTCATGTGGAAATATGCAGTCTAGTGTTTTTCATTTATTTGAAATATTTGATATATAGGACCATATTCTATAGTGAATCAAATACCACACATACATATGATATATAACAAATATGTATGTATATATATGTAATTTTTAGTCCATGCCTCTTCATATATATAGATAGATAGATAGATAAATCAAATTTATACAGAAGTAGTAGAAGATATATTTTCTTTCCATATATATCAGAGTGTCACCTTTTTATATAGGTAAATAAAGCTTTTTAATTCTGAGCGCTTCTGGTGCCAATCTCTGATCTTCCAGACTGCTGTAGACTGACTGATAACAGACTTTGCCACCTTAATAACTAACTTCTCTTTAGCACAAAGAAAATTGCATTGAATTTCCTTTGAAATTATATCAAGGACTTGGAAGGCCCTGTTTTTATTGAAACATGCTTAAGGGGGGAAAGAAAAACTGAAAATAAACTAATCTAGCCATGAAGAATATAAATGATGCACTTTTAAGGGATTTTTTTTAAAAGACTTGATGATTTCTAGTAGTTTTCAGTTTTTCCTTTAAAATATTCTAAAATACCAGATGTTTTATTTTTATAGAGTACTGATTTAAAATATCCAAAAATATTGTGATTAAACATCTTAAACAGCTCATATTTATTTCTCACATGAGGGCTCCTGACTAATCTTCATTATGTTAAAGCTTCATTTCCATATTTCAAAGAATGTACTTGAATATTGTCAAATAGCAATTAAGTTTTGATGGCTTTTAAATATCTAATTTAATTTGAATGCTTAAATATTTTATGCTCTCTACAGGGACTTATATATGATGGCTATGAAGTTCTTTCTCAGGTTGAATGATTAATTTGACTTTAAAATGTAGCAAAAGTAAAATTTAATAAGGCTTAGTTTACTTTTTTTTTTTGTTTGTTTGTTTTGTTTTTTGAGAAAGAGAGAGAATGCAAGCATCTGAGTACAGGGAAAGGGCAGAGGGGTAGAGAGAGAGAGAGAGAATCCCAAGCAGGCTCCACATCCAGTGCAGAGCCCAACATGGGGCTTGATCTCACAATCCTGAGATCATGACTAGAGTGGAAACCAAGAGTCAGACACTTAACTGACTGAGGCACCCAGGTGCCCTTTACTTTACTTCACTTTTAAAGCTAAAGTAAACACAAAGGACAATTCTACATATTAAACTGACATAATTTTTAGGTAGCTTAAATTTTCTCATATATGGTTACATTGCTAAATTTTTTGGTTTTGTTTTGTTTTTCTTAATTTGGTTCTCATTTTACTTAGCATTCAATGTATAGACTTCTGAAAAATTGGGAATTTTTTAACATAAATTTTAATTTATATCACTTGTCCATTACTACAAAAAATATTTATTGAATACTTGTCATGCTATATACTTAAGATCTAATGATATAGATTAGAAACTTATGAGAGAAGATGACTTTTAAGAAGTAAGATAACAAATAATTATATAGCTTCAGTTTCTAATGAGTGTTGTTAAAAAAAAACAAAAACACAAAACAAAACTACAGAAACCAGAACAGTGATATAATGGATATAATTTGGTGGTCTCTGTTTCAAGAAGTTAGAATGACCTTACAGAAAATTCATAATTTACATTTCTATCAGAAAGGTCAAGAGAAGTTACTCACATGAAGAAGAGAAACATGTACTGTTCAGATGCAAAGGCCGTAAATGAGAAATAGCTTCACACTTTCAAAAACAGGAAGAATACTAGTATGCTGGAGTATAATGAAGGAGGAAAGAGGCACACTCAAAACCGTGAAGGGCATGCTAAAGATTTTGGATATTATTTCAAGTCCATGGGAAATTACTGAAGCTTTTTCATCAGGGGATTTATGTGATAAGATTTCTGCTGTATTAAAAAAAAAAATCTTCCCGGTTGCTACGTGGAAAATGGAATAGGATATAGCAGTAGTAAAAGTTGGCAAACAAATCAGGAGATTCTTTAGTACTTCAAAGTAGAATATCAAGATGGAGAAAGTTGACAGTGAACTTTGTAATAGAAGTGATAGGACTGCATGATGGCCATGTCCGAATAGATGGAGGGATCAAGGTGATCCCAGGTTTCTCGTTTGAGTGACTGATTGTCCTCTTTCTTAGAGATCTCTTTTCTCCAATCTTCTTTAGAGAATGATTAAGAGTTTGACTGTGGACATACTTTGCTTGAGAAACCTGGTAAGTAATCTGGAGGAAACTCACATTGGTAATTTGATGTTGAGAGAAATTTCAGAAAGGAGGCCTGAGTCATATGTACATTTAGTAGCATATAGAGGGAGTCCCTATGATGGCTCAAGGAAATGAGATTGTCTGAGGTGAAATGTAAGGTAGATAATAGGATACTAAATTTAGATTCAAGCTGAAAATATCTAGAAATTCCTGAACTCTCCCTCCCTTTTAACATCTAATTTATGAATCTGAACCTTGAACAAAGGATCATCCCATTTACATGAGTTGAAAAAAAAATTATATGAATCTCTTTCCAGTGGATATCTTAAGGCAAAAAGATTTAACTTTTCTAGTGAAATTTGATGGAATTTACTTATAAAAGCATCTGAATCTAGAGATCTATTTCTTGAAAAAAAAAAGTTTCTTGGTTATTTCAGTTGATTTAAAACTGAAAACTACCAATTCCTTTATTTAAACTTTATTTAACTACCCAATTCCTTTATTTCTTTTGCACTGATTTTAGATGTATATTTCTAAGGCATTATCCACTTCAGGCAGGTATTTAAATATATTGGTATATAGTTGCTTGTAATATGTTTCCACTATTTTTTGTGTAGTATCTATTGCTTCTTTATTTATCTTTTATTGATTCTCCCATTAGTTATAATAGTTTATACATTTCCTGAGCTTTTCCATGTAAAGACATAGAAGAAATATTGTCTGACAATACTAATATTTTATTTTCTCTTTCTTAGCTTCATATATTTTATTTTGTTAATTTTTTAATATTTTTGTAGTACTGGCTCAGACCATCTGGAATAGAAGCAGAAGTATTAGATATTGTATCTCATTTCTGAATTTAAAAGATAGATTTCAAACTGTCACCTTTGAGTACAGTCTTTGTAGTTTGTTTTGGCAAATACCCTTTGTCATCGTAAGGAACTGCTTTTTTATTTCAGTTGGTGAAATGTGTGCTTATTTCTGCATCTCTAGAAATAATTGCATGTCACTTATTCCCACTAGGGAAAATCTCCAGAGGATCACAAAGATAGGGTCTTTGGTTGGAATTGCTCATGTGTTGTTTGACTGATAGCTTTTTTATTCTTATTCCCTTTAAGGTAACACAGTTTTTTTTCCCCTCTTGATGTTTATTTCTTTCTTCATTTCTTTCATTTCTTTCTTCATTCCTCTGTGATGATCTGGGGCAGTGATTATATTATACCTGAGTAAGAGGGACTCCTGTGCTGGGCCCCACATCTTAAAAGTCCCTACTATAGATATAGCTCCTGAGGAATTTAACATGGAATGATGCTTCTAGGAAAAAATTTATATTAAATAGCTCAGAAAGTGCCAGTGACTATCTTGGGAAGCATAATTGCTTGACTACAGAAGCTTTTGTGTAAAATTTACTTTTTGACAAAGCTTTCCTCTGTATATTTGACCTTTTTATTCCCTGGGACCTTTTTATTCCCAAAGACAACAGAAAGCAAATAACCTGTAAAAGCAGTTATCTGTACAACACCTTTAATTTAGCATTTTTAAGGCGTCTGGTATGGCAAGACTCTTCTAAGAATATTTTCTCAATTATCATCAGTAGCTATAGTTTCCTTAAATATCAGTCAGTGGTGAATTACAGTAGTCTTAGGTTTGTGGTTTCTGTTTCCATATTGTTTTTCTTTGCTCTTATTCATTTTCCATTTTGTCTTTCAAGGACTTTTCACAGTTTGGGTCCACTGTAACTTCTTTGTTTGTTTTTCTTCTCCAGCATGATTACAGATTGATTTAAAATTTTAAATGCTCTTTATACAATTCAGGTGATTTGAAGCAGAAAGGAGAGTTATGTGCATAATTCTCCTGACATCTGACTTTAGTAGTTCCTCGAAATTCCTGATTTCCCTTGTAGATGCTGATGCATTAGGTCTGGAGTGGGGTTTTGGTACCTGCCTTTTGTCAAACTTTCTTGGTATTTTTTATGAAAAAGCATATTTGGGTAACAAGATTGTAATACATAGAAATCCAGCTCAAATCAGGAAGGTTGGGTTTCAATTCAAGCCCACTCACTTAAAGCAAGCCACTTGCCATCTTTGAATTTCAGTGGCTTTTTCTGTAGAGGTGATGCCTACCACCACTTACAGTCATTTTGACAAATAAAACTGCTAATATCTGTGGAGCAATATCGTGTACCTGACGGATAGTGTCCTATAAATATGAAGTCCCTCCTGTTCCTGAGTGACCCAGACAAAAAGAAAAGAACCCATTCAGGGAAGCATATAGACATAGTGCTGCTATGGGAACACCTAATCTGATGGTAGGTAGGTCTTGTATAACCCTTCCCTTCTGTTGTCACCTAGACAAACACCATTGTTTGCAGTTATGTTAACATTCCCTGATCTTATCTAGTACCTTCTGGGTAGTAGACTGCATTCCTTTGGATTCTCTCTAATTCTGATATGTGATGAGCACGCCAATGCTGCCTTATAAACACATCTGTCATGCAACCATGCTTAGACTTGCAGAGGGAAAGGCAGCTTCAGTAGCCTCAGAGATGAAAAACACCAAAACCTGAGACAGACTAAAGTACATGTGGCTCCAACTCTAATTTAGCTTTATTTTTTTAATTTAATTTAATTTCATACCTTTGTTTTAATTTAATAGTGAGCCAGAGGGAAAAACTAGAGTTTCACTTTAAAAGTAAGATTTTGGATGAGTTCTCATTTTTACCTCTTATAGTTTTGTTGTTTTCTTTTTTTTTTTTTTAAATAATCCATGTAATCGAACGCTAATCTCATCAATGCTTTTTATAAATCTTAAGTTTTTGAAAGTAAGTTTTTCAAGTTTATTATGGGTAGTAATCTGGTCACTGTAGGAACTGAATATTTTAAATAAAATATATAAATACACACATATAGGTATATATAAACATATATGCATACATAAGCAAAACACTGGAAAATAGAGGGGCTCAGTCATTAATCATCTGCCTTTGGATCAGGTCATGATCACAGGATCCTGGGATTGAGCCCCACATCGGCCTCCCTGCTTAGTGGAGAGTATGCTTCTCCCTCTCCCTCTGCCTGCAGCTCTGCCTACTCGTGCTCTTTCTATCTTTCTGTCAAATAAATAAATAATCTCTAAAAAATAAAAATAAAACACTGGAAAATATAATTTTGCCTTCTTCAGTGATCTGAGTATACCAATCATATCCATATATCATGCTGTAGCTTTATTCTTCAGGTATTTAAACTCAGTAACTATGTTAACCATTACTTAACTCCGCATTCATATAATTAAATATCAATTCTAAATTGATTAATTTGGAATTTTGGTAGGTTACGAATGAGTAATTCTATTTTAGTCTCTCTTTTGTGAAACAAACCTTTTAAATCACTTTAAAAATTCACTAAAGCTGTTAATGATACTCATTTGCAATATCTCACAAATATGCACTTATAGAAATAATGTATTTTCTGGTGTTTTCTTTTTAATTTAAATTAATAGCTAAGCATATAATCAAATACTGAGTATAAGGCCTCTGTAATAGTTGCTATGGAAAATTCAGGTTTGAGAAAAGGATTATTTAGAGCACTCGAATTAAAAGCTAATGAAGATTAAAATGTTTTTAATTCCAATTTTCAATCTATTTGAAGGTCATCCTCCTTCAGAGTGAAGATGAATAAATACTAAAATCTAGCTGCCATTTTAAACAGTGGAGTCATTAAGTAGCAAAACAAAACAAAGCAACAGACAAAAATTTTAAAGACACTGAAAGAGTTTATACTCTGTGAAAAGCAAAAAAAAATAGACTGAATTTCTAGGTTGGAAGTATGATAAACATAAAAAATATGGCAGATAATTTACTTTTATGAGTAATTACATTATATGCAATCTTTTTTTTTTCAAAGCATAAGTCAGCCCAAGCTATGAATATAATTATGTTAACCATGCTTATACATGAGTTTAAAATGTAACTCCAGGACAGTATTTTCTGGAGCTAAAGTTTCAAATTAATTTATGTTATGTGAAAAAATAAATTTTATACAAATTGAAAAATCTTCAAAGTAGTTTATTTTACAATATTTATACATTCTTATATACTACAGATATATTTATTTAATAAATACACATTAGTGCTTACTCTGTGAAGAGATGTATGTATTATTGCTTACATTGTAAATTAAAGATTGAATATTAATGTATTCTCTGACCCGTTTATGTCATACCAGTTGGTACCTATAGATCATTCTACGTATAGGGCACTTAGAGGCAACAGGCTTGAGCAATGGAAACCTGAGCAAAGTGTAAGAGCCCACAGTGACCACCAGGTTGACGCAAATAGACTAAGTGACCCATGTAGAAACAGCCATGGCCCCTAACTGACCAATTAAAACAAGGCACAGTTCCTAAGATTAACAAAAAAAGGAAAATTCCATATGTCCCCATACTCCCTCACTCTGCCCTATAACTGTGTCCTCTCACCACAACCTATTGCAGACAGTCCCTCCTTTTCTGTCCTGCCCACTGCTCCCTTGTGGTATATATTCAATAAACTTCCATCTCCTGTTCTGCCATGGGTGAATTCCTTCATGGCCAGTGCTACTGACCCCATCTGCTGGAGTCCCCCCACATTCTATAAATAAAAATCAACTGGAACAAAAATCAATTCAGCATAGTGAAATGAAAAGATTCAAATTAAAATGTACTACAATGCAGTGGAGACTGTCTTAGTAGAAATGGAGATTTAAAATCTCTGTTGGGGCAAAAGAGAGCTATTGACTAATGTCAGCAAGACAAGTTCCCACTATACCCATATTAACCTCTCATTTCTCCATCATACTTTCTGTGTTTATGAGCGTGTGAGCCCTACCCTTAAACAATCTATTGTAAAATAAATTTCTGATTTTCCTTCAGATCTTTTGTGTTTAGTTGTGTTGGCTAGAGGCAGACATGAAGAAAGGGAAACTTCACTCAATCATTCTTTACCCATCCTATGTCTCTTATTTCCTGAAAGTCTCTATAAACTTCATTACCCTTAACCAGTTATGGACTTCCTGTTCTGGAAGGGAGATCTCACTTCTTTCTTTACTCAGAAAATATAAGCCATCATAATTTTGTTTCCTCTTCTTAAAACAAGAAAAATTACAGCAATCATATCCCTTTCTGTCCCTAGTAAGGGGTCAGGGTTCTATCTTTCCAATCCAAGTTGATGACTTCCTCTTCCCTTTCTCATCCTGAAGGATCTAGTTTTGTCAAGTTATTTCTGGATTAACTTCAGTTTCTTCCTCCTGACTATCCCTAGCCTGCCTCTGCACAGACCTGAGTTCTTGAATTTGGCCAAGAAAGAATTCAAACTTTCAGAAGCAAACTCTCAGCTAAGCACAATTTTAATAGCAGTTAAAGAGAAAGTACACTCTTCCGTTGGCTGGGTGGCTCAGTGGGTTAAGCCTCTGCCTTCAGCTCCGGTCATGATCTCAGGGTCTTGGGATCGTGTCCCACATCGGGCTCTCTGCTCAGTGGGGAGCCTGCTTCCTCCTCTCTCTCTGCCTGCTTGTGATCTCTGTCAAATAAATAAATAAAATCTTAACAAAAAAAAAAAAGAGAGAGAGAAAGTACATTCTGAAGATGGGAGAGTGGCAAGCCCACAGGAGGCCCCTGCATTGGGATTAGAGGTGTTTTTATGTTTGCATAGGTTAAGAGTTATAGCTAGGGCAGCCTCTGACTGAGGCTACTTCCAATCACCTGAGGGACTCCTCCTATTAGTAGGGCCAAGGAGGGTCTAACTTGCAATGTGAATTTATTATAATGAAGATAGAAGTTACTGTAGGACAGAGGTTATAGGGAAGATTGCATTGGTACCCCCTCCCCTGCACCTTTTGTTGCTATTTGGAACTTGGTCTCCATCCTTTTTATCAGTTGGAAGGTATTTCTTCTCTGCTCATATCTAGCTGACTGCCTACTATATCATAAAAGTATGATCTTTTATGATAATACTTTTCATACTACTATATCATATCCCTAAACCTATAAATTTTTTTCAAGCCTCTTTATAAATAAAAAAAGAACACAACACTTCCTTTTATCCTTCAGTTCACTAATAAGTGAAGTCCCTTCACTTGTCTCAGGAAAACTTCTTAGGTGGGATGCTATGGTGTGTTTTCTGTTACCAACTAATTCTCAAACATCAGCTGTCCACAACTCAATTCTGACACAGACCCCTCCAGTTCAGGGCTCAATCTCACAAGACTGCCCAGTTTTACACACCAGTCGCCGTGGGGCCACTCATACTTCTGACTAATAACTTGGGGGTTCCCCAAACCCTCTGCTCAGGTTTGATAATCTACTAGCTCAGCTGAGAGAGTACAGGAAGCACTTTGCTCACATTTACTGGTTTAGTATAAAGGATACAAATGAACAGCCAGATGAAGAGATACATAGGGCTGAGGTCTAGAAAGGTCTTGAATGTAAGAATTTCTGTCCCTTTGGAGTTAGGGTATATCACCAACCCAGAAGTTCTCCAAGTATCTTGCTTAAGAGTTTTTATGACCTCATCTCTAGCCCTCCTCCTCTCCTGTAAAGTTGGAGGAGGGGCTGAGAATTAACATCCTCCTATCTCAATGTGTTTGGTGCATCTGGTGAGCAGCCTCCTCCTGAGACTATCTAAGGACCACACCCTGAGACAACTCATTAGCATAAACTCAAGTATGATCCCCAGGGACCTATGGGAATAACAAAAGACACTTTTTATCAGTCAGGAAATTCCAAGGGTTTCTGGAGCTCTATAGCAGGAACTAGGGACAAAGATTAAATATGTTTCTTATTATACTAGAGATAGTATACATTCGCTGCATGTCCTCTCAAATTCTTTACTTCCTCTTGATTTCTTATTGTAATAGTGTTTTGCCCCATTTCACTGAAACTAGTAAATGGATTTCTTATTCAAAATATTCAATTGATATTTTTAAATTCTAGTTTTATTGGACCTCCATCCTACATTTGATATTATGGATCATTTTCTCCTCACTTGAAGTTTTGTTTTGTTTTATTTCCCATAACCTTGTGGTCTTTCTTTTCCCTCCCTTTATATCTCTGCCAATCTCATCTCATTTTGCTTTTCTGGATTTTTTTCACACCCAGTCTTCCCATTCTTATCTGAAATCAGGGGTTCTCAAGTGCCATTTTGGCATGATCGTGTACTCTAGTTAGTTCTAATTTGCTTATTAGTAATATAGTATTACTTTTAATTATGCTACTTTTACTTCCTAACATCATTTTTTATACAAAATATTTCAAACACACAGAAAAGCATGCAGAATAATGTAACAAATGCCATGGACCACCTACCCAGATCCAATATCTATTTATCACTTTAAAGTATTTGCCTCTTACAATAACATCACATTGAATCAAGGTTTGTAAGCTATGTCAGTTTCTTTCTTGTCCTACCAAAATAAAAATACTAATCCAAAGTATATAATTCTTATTCATGTTATTTACTGTCTATCCATAAATGATATATATTATCTTGCTTACTTTAACATTTTGAATAAGCAATATCCTTCTGCAGTTTACATTTATACTTAACCTTGCTCTAACAAGATTTAACCTTGCTGAAACATGTAAATAAGGCTACTGATTTTAGCTGCTGTATTGTAAGCATTTCATATAGGGATATGTGCGTTTTTTAAATCCATTTTCTTACTGAAAGTCACGTCATTTCAAACTTTTGATTATTGTCAAATTTTTGCAACAAATATCCTGAGTAGGTCTCCTTATGAAAGTCAGTATGTACTGATTTGGGATTTTTGGGTCATAGCATGTGCATACCTTCAAGTTTATTGGATATTACCGACACATTTTCCACAGTGAGCACATGCATTGTACTACCTCCTACAGTATCTACAATAGCCCTTCTGCTCCACCTACCCTGACATTGACAATGTAGGCAGTGGGTAAGGGCATATGCCCTAAAGTTCCAGACTTGGCTCTGATGCTTATTAACAATGGGACTGGCAGAATTCAGCCTCTCTATTCCCGTTTTCTTCATCTTAAAACGGGAATGGTATAATACCTATCTCATGGAGTTACTGTGATGTTCTACTAAATATAAAATGGTTAGAATAGTGTGGAAAGTAGCTGATTAAGGATTAGCCATTTCACTGTTGTTGGTATTGTTGTCAGGCAATTTAGGGATGAGATTAAATGCTCAAAGTTGTTTTCCAAGAGGTTTGAATTCCAGCTACAACACTTGATCATTTGAACCTAACTGTAATTCAGTTTTCTTATCTGTAAGAGCATTTTAACAATCTCTAAGTCATGGAGTTTCGTGGTGATCTAATGAATTAATTTATGAATAAGCATGAAGCATTATTTGATGTCTAGTGAGCACTCGGTAATCACAACTGGTAAAATTATTGTCATTTTTTAAGTTGCTAGAATGGTAGGTGTGAAATGGTGTCTTATTTGAATTTGCATTCTCTACTGATAAAGTTGAGCATCTTTGCATCCAAATATTGACAGTTTAGGTTTCCTTTTAAACTACCCATTATAGGATGAATCATATACCTGATCTAAGGACTTGCAGCATTTCTTCCAGAAATTTCTGATTTGACAGGACTCAGTTCAAAAATAAGGATGGATGCAGGAAAATGCAGGTCATGGTCAATGATTTTGTTCCTATCTGAACGCACTATATGCTGCTCTCCTACTGTGTACCACGTAGATGCAGGTGAGGTGGCCTCTGTCATATATCAAGATAAGGCCCCATGGAGGACCAGTCAAATAAGTAAAATTTATTTGTATTATTCAAAGAATTCTGTGAAGGTTTTAACTCAGTCCATTCCTACTACTGACATACTTCAATAAAGGACTCTACTTCTTCATGGTCTTTGGTACATGTTTCTATGGGATCATTAGTCTACTCATTTGTAGGAATTATGTATATCTTTTGAACAAGTTATTTGTTATAGGCATCTTTTTGTAGTCTGTGGTTTATCTTTATCTTGCCCTCTACCTTAGAAAAATTTTCAACCTTAATACAGTCAAACCTATCAGTGATTTTGTCAATAGTTTATAATTTTTACATCTCGATTTGGATTTCCTTTACTATGTTGATGGTATGAAGATGTTCTGTGGGTTGTTTTATATAATTTCAGATTTTACTTTTACATTTATGTTATCACTATATCATGTTTTTAAAATTCAATGACACAGCACCCAGCTGATGTAAGTCCTATGTAACTATAAGTATGAGCTATCATAGCAGATGCTGTCAGGGTCCCACCCACCTACCCCAACCTGTCAGTGTGCTCAAGTCAACTACTAACTGCTGGTATCTGCATCTCTGTACCCACAGGCAGATTTGATTGGATTTGTGGAGTGCCACTGCACAGTGTGTGGCAGGCAAAAACAACAACAACAACAACAACAACACCCTAGGGAATTAATACCCCCTGGCAGAAGCCCTCTAAACTATGACTCTGTGGAGTATATTTCTAATTCCTCAAACATCTAGTGATTGTATTGTCAACCCACACAAGACTGCCCCAAGCTTGCTGGCTCCCTGCCTCAGGGTGGCCTTTGCCACCTGGTGAAGATCTTTAGTTTCTTGTCCAGCAGCTGGAGAAATCAAATTGTCTGAGTTCATTAGAAGCTGTAGATTATCATTCACCAGTCTTGTTTCTCCTCTACAATTTTTCCCTCTCGAGTAATGCTCTACTCCGCAGCTCTCTAATGCCTTCAGCCATGTGAGGTTAAATTTGATGTGGCTTTTCTAGTTATGTGCAGCAGTTAAGGTCGTCTGCAGTAAGCCACAACATCATAGTCACAAGCAGAGGTCTCAGTAGTTTTTATTTGTGTTCTGTTACCTGAATCAAACAATATGGGTTGCAGACTGTTGGTTCTTCATTATTTGCTAAAACTTCTCAACTCTCTGCTGGTATGACTCAGCATCTTTTATTCTCTGGCCTCTTTTGCTTTGGAATTGTTTTCAGTTTGAGTCATACAGTAATTTGCCTGAAGTATTGACAAGTTTCTTTGGCCTAAAATAGTTCAAAGTACCATGAATTTTGTTGCCCTTCTCCATTAAATTTGGATTTAAAAATGCTTTAACTCTATCACTTTGGCCCAATCTTTCTTTCTTGTTCTAAAAACACTATAGTGTTTGCATTTGGTTTTAAAGTATTTTTTTACTTCTAGCACCGGAAGGATTTGTTTTTGGTTTTTTGTTTGTTTGTTCTTTAGATCTTCTTTAAACCTCTGTCAATGTACTGTTAGTCATTGGTATCTATAAATTATATAGACTATATGAATTATGTATATATGTATATAGACAAATATGCAGAGACTCGATTTTATCAACTTTTTGAAGCAGAATTTGAGGGCTTATAGTCATCATTATAGTCTTCCATATTGCAAAAAGATTTATTAACTTAAGAAGTAAATTAGAGAGAATTTAAGGTTACCACTTCAATATCATTCTTATTCATTTTCTTGGGAAACGGAGTTAGGATAGCTTGACTCAATAACCAGGAATTGCACATAATCTGAAACCAATTTAGTTACCATAATCTACAGGGATTGACATTGCTGTGTGCCGATTATTGTGATTATATCTCATATCCCCACACACATTTGGAGTGTTTCAGTAAAATCTAGACATGAGATTCCTGTACAAATGTTATTTCTCATATATATTAGTGTGGAAAACATTTGAGAACTGTTTTTTTAGACATTACTTTTACCTGATTTTGTCCTTGGCCCACTCACCTTTTCTTCCCACACTCTAGTAACAACCCTGGTCTGAGTGATTCACTCTCCTAGTTGTAATCACAGTTCATGTGTTACCTGTCTAGCTGATCTTCAAACTGACAGGTATTTCCATCTGAATAGGCCACAGGTACCTCAAACTAATTAAGACCCAGGTTGAGCAGTTCATCTCTGCATGAAATCATTTGTCCCTTCATAGTTTTTCCATCTTGTCACTTACCCAGTCATTAGTTTTAAATACCCTGTTTGAGTCATCAAAAATCTCCAAACAAACAAAAGCCCATGGCCAGACAGCTTCCCAGGGGAATTCTATCAAATATTTAAAGAAGAATTAATTCCTATTCTCCTGAAACTGTTCCAAAAAATAGAAATGGAAGGAAAACTTCCAAACTCATTTTATGAGGCCAGCATCATCTTGATCCCCAAACCAGACAAGGATCCCATCAAAAAAGAGAATTACAGACCAATATCCTTGATGAACACAGATGAGAAAATTCTCACCAAAATACTAGCCAATAGGATCCAACAGTACATTAAAAGGATTATTCACCACGACCAAGTGGGATTTATTCCAGGGCAGCAAGGTTGGTTCAACATCTGCAAATCAATCAATGTGCTACAATACATTAATGAAAGAAAGAACAAGAACCATATGATACTCTCAATAGATGCTGAAAAAGCATCTGACAAAGTACAGAATCCCTTCCTGATCAAAACTCTTCAAAGTGTAGGGTTAGAGGGCACATACCTCAATATTATCAAAGCCAGCTATGAAAAACCCACCACAAATATCATTCTCAATGGAGAAAAACTGAAAGCCTTCCCGCTAAGGTCAGGAACACAGCAGGGATGTCCATTTTCACCATGGCTATTCAACATGGTACTAGAAGTCCTAGCCTTGGCAATCAGACAACAAAAAGAAGTTAAAGGCATCCAAATCAGCAAAGAAGAAGTCAAACTGTCACTCTTTGCACATGATATGATACTATATGTGGAAAAACCAAAAGACCCCACTCCAAAACTTCTAGAACTTGTATAGGAATTCAGTAAAGTGTCAGGATATAAAATCAATGCGCAGAAATCAGTTGCATTTCTTTACACCAACAACTAGACAGAAGAAAGAGAAACCAAGGAGGCAATCCCATTTACAGTTGCACCCAAAACCATAAGATACCTAGGACTTACCCTAACTAAAGAGGCAAAGAATGTATACTCAGAAAACTATAAAGTACTTATGAAAGAAACTAAGGAAGACACAAAGAAATGGAAAAATGTTCCATGCTCCTGGATTGGAAGAACAAATATTGTGAAAATGTCTATGCTACCTAAAGCTATCTACACATTTAATGCAATCCCTATCAAAATCCCATCCATTTTTTGTTCCAAAGAAATGGAACAAATAATCCTAAAATTTATATGGAACCAGAAAAGACCTCGAGTAGCCAAAGGAACATTGAAAAATAAAGCCAAAGTTGGTGGCATCACAATTCCGGACTTCAAGTTCTATTACAAAGCTGTCATCATCAAGACAGTATGGTACTGGCACAAAAACAGACACATAGATCAGTGGAACAGAATAGAGAGCCCAGAAATAGACCCTCAACTCTGTGGTCAACTAATCTTTGACAAAGCAGGAAAGAATGTCCAATGGAAAAAAGACAGCCTCTTCAACAAATGGTGTTGGGAAAATTGGACAGCCGCATGCAGAAAAATGAAATTGGACCATTTCCTTACATCACACATGAGAATAGACTCAAAATGGATGAAGGACCTCAATGTGAGAAAGGAATCCATCAATATCCTTGAGGAGAACACAGGCAGCAACCTCTTTGACCTCAGCCCACAGCAACTTCTTCCTAGGAACATTGCCAAAGGCAAGGGAAGCAAAGGCAAAAATGAAATACTGGGACTTCATCAAGATCAAAAGCTTTTGCACAGTAAAGGAAACAGTTAACAAAACCGAAAGACAACTGACAGAATGGGAGAAGATATTTGCAAACGACATATCAGATAAAGGGCTAGTATCCAAAATCTATAAAGAGCTTAGCAAACTCAACACCCAAAGAACAAATAATCCAATCAAGAAATGGGCAGAGGACATGAACAGACATTTCTGCAAAGAAGACATCCAGATGGCCAACAGACACATGAAAAAGTGCTCCACATCACTGGGCATCAGGGAAATACAAATCAAAACCACAATGAGATACCACCTCACACCAGTCAGAATGGCTAAAATGAACAAGTCAGGAAATGACAGATGCTGGCGAGGATGTGGAGAAAGGGGAACCCTCCTACACTGTTGGTGGGAATGCAAGCTGGTGCAACCACTCTGGAAAACAGCATGGAGGTTCCTCAAAAAGTTGAAAATTGAGCTACCCTATGACCCAGCAATTGCACTACTGAGTATTTACCCTAAAGATACAAACATAGTGATCAGAAGGAGCACATGCACCCCAATGTTTATAGCAGTAATGTCCACAATAGCCAAACTATGGAAAGAACCTAGATGTCCATCAACAGATGAATGGATAAAGAAGAGGTGGTATATATTTACAGTGGAATACTATGCAGCCATCAAAAGAAATGAAATCCTACCATTTGCAACGACGTGGATAGAACTAGAGGGTATTATGCTTAGCGAAATAAGTCAATCAGAGAGGGATGCCTGGGTAGCTCAGTGGGTTAAAGCCTCTGCCTTCGGCTCAGGTCATGATCTTAGGGTTCTGGGATCGAGCCCCGCATTGGGCTCTCTGCTCGGTGGGGAGCCTGCTTCCTTCTCTCTCTCTCTGCCTGCCTCTCTGCCTACTTGTGATCTGTCAAATAAATAAATAAAATCTTTAAAAAAAAATAAGTCAATCAGAGAAAGACAACTATCATATGATCTCCCTGATATGTGGAAGTAGAGATGCAATGTGGGGGGTTTGGGGGGTAGGAAAAGAATAAATGAAACAAGATGGGATGGGGAGGGAGACAAACCATAAGAGATTTTTAATCTCCCAAAAACTGAGGGTTGCTGTGGGGAGGGGTATCCAGAGAAGGTGGTGGGATTATGGACATTGGGGAGGGTATGTGCTATGGTGAGTGCTATGAAATGTGTAAACCTGGCAATTCACAGACCTGTACCCCTAGGGCTAATAATACATTATATGGTTATTAAAAAAATGAAAGATTTAAAAAAATACCGTGTTTGAATTAATGAAATATAATACTATAAATGTAAAATTATAGTAACCATACTTTAATACTTTGCATATAACCAAACCATTATTCAGGGCTGATTTATTTCCTTTGAGTTCCTTTTATATTTGTGGAACAAGAAAGGCATGTTTTTACCTCACCTAACTCTTATGATATAATAACATTGATTTTATATCCATTTTTTAAGTTTTAATTTCACTAAAGTTAACATACAGTATTATATTAGTTTCAAGTGTACTATATAGTGATTCAACAGTTCCATACATCACCTGGTCCATCTATTGTTTTTTAAAGAGTATAATAGTGAATTCAGGGGCTGTCAGTTTTAACCAGGAGCTTATGAATAAGAATAAACAGAAAATATATTAAAAGTGTACAAAAGCGGGACGCCTGGGTGGCTCAGTTGGTTAAGCAGCTGCCTTCGGCTCAGGTCATGATCCCGGCGTCCTGGGATCGAGTCCCACATCGGGCTCCTTGCTTGGCAGGGAACCTGCTTCTCCCTCTGCCTCTGCCTGCCTCTCTGTCTGCCCGTGCTCTCTCTCTCTCTCTCTCTCTTTCTCTAACTAAAAAAAAAAAAAAAAAAAGTGTACAAAAGCACACAAAAATTGTTTAACCATAACTTTAGATATGTGAACTAAAATTCAAAATTTATTTAAAATATTACTTGTTGGAATCTGTTTTATGAATGTACTTAATTTCTCAATTAGGAATCCCAGATGTTGAACAATGCCCTAGTTTAAACTGAATAAAGACAAATTACGTTCCTTCAACATATATTTGAATGTTCGGATGGGTTTTCGTATTATCCTTGGATATGAGAGGGACTGAAGTACAAAATACTTATTAGAAAAGTTTTCTTTCAGGCACTCTCACGTGCAGTCTCAGCAAACAGATTTGCGTACAACAAATACATATTCAATTATAATGTAAATATGCACTTGGGTGCAGTAGAAATACAGATATACTGCATTTATTATAATAACTGCTCTGTAGTTAGTGCTTTGTACACTATGAGCTTTTAAAATGAATAGTTTTCTTCTTTCTGTTCTCTGAAGGGAAAATTTACAGAATGATGCAGGGCAGAGCAATAAAAAATTGGAAAAATGGAAAAAATGTATTTTAGCTAATTATTTCCCATTATTTTGATTAAATCAAAGTACTAGGGGGGAACTAGTTTTTTGTTAAAGTTCCATAAAAATACTCTTTCCTTTCCTTGATTTTTCCTACCTCTTTTATCTCACGCTTCTTCTCTATTCATACACATCTAAAAATTTGCCCACGCTATCCCATTCTTAACAAAGCCAATAGTTATCTTAAAATATATATCCACTTTTGAGCTTAAAGTAATGCTTCAAATTCACTCAGTATTTATTTGAAAACTACATGTTGGACAACTAATATGTATTAAGGATGGGAACGTGAAAACAAAGATGGCAGAGTCCTGTCATCCAAGGAGCTCATAATTTGGTAAAAGTGACACACATGTTAAAAAAAAAAAACTATTAATGCATAATACATCCCCTAATAAGACTGTGACGTCATTACAGATTGGTCAGGAGACACTTCACAAGAGAATTGATGTTTAAGTCATTCTGAAGGATGAGTGCTGTGCCAGAGAGAAGACATGGTGTACACATAAGCAGTGAGCTCCATCAAATACATTTATGGAACACATTACAGCTGAATAGAGGGGCCATTGGTGAAATTATTTTAAGGACATAAACTAAAAAAATTAGTTGTTTGTGTGATTGAAGTATTATTTTTCATTTTGTCATTTAAAATATTAGATTGATGTTTAAAAACAACATTGCTTCAAAATTAAATATGTCTATTATATGGTAATTACAAATAAAAGAGGCTGAGCCAATTATCAGAACACGACCTATTTCAAAATGAACTATTAATAACAGTCTCTTGAAAATGCACCTGAACCTATGATGACACACAGGAAAGCATATTTAAGAGTGGGACTGGATTAATGCAGCAAAGAAAACAGAGAACAATTTCTATGACAACTGGGCACGTGAGGTGAGAAGCAAAAGTCACTGCTCAGTGGGCATGTGGGCTGCCTGTGTACACTTAAAACTTAAAGCAAAAGTGAAATAATTATGATAATCCTAGGCTCCAACTAGGCATCAGAAAGAGGTTGCTAAATTTATTTGTTTAGTTTTTAAAGATTTTATTTATTTACTTGAGACAGAGCTTGT
The DNA here is from genome assembly GCA_003697995.1 of Taxidea taxus jeffersonii. Lineage (NCBI taxonomy): Eukaryota > Metazoa > Chordata > Mammalia > Carnivora > Mustelidae > Taxidea > Taxidea taxus. Next base: position 134,128 of record ML104605.1, on the reverse strand, counting down.
GCACAAATAGGGTGGGGCGCAGAGGGAGAGGGAGAAGCAGACTCCCCACTGAGCAGGAAGCTCAAGTGGGGGCTCCGTCCCAGGACCCTGGGATCATGACCTGAGCCAAAGGCAGACGCTTAATCCACTGAGCCACCCAGGTGCCCACTAAATTTATATAGCATTGGTTTGTAACCTGAGCAAGACCAATGCAGATGCAGCAGGAAAGATGAATTGACAATATACAGATAGAATTAGAAAACCAACAGAAGTGAGAGACAGTATTTGAATCACCACGCTCGATGATTTTGCAGTGTTATGGTTTTCTGTCTAGTAAAGACCTTCTTGCTCTTGCTGTTTCCTTTTCTTGAATGTTCATATAAAACACCCTGTGTCCTTCAAGGTCAATTCAACTATCATTTCTCTCAGATCATTGCCAACTCATCAGTCTCCCCACATTCAGGTGTATGTGAAAATAAGCAGTTTCATCTTCATTTCCTCCACAGAAATATATATAGTTCCTATGTTAAAAGTTATCATGGGATAGTTATTTAGGGTCTGGGACATGCTCTTCTCAAAATATTATATTTTAGATTTATAAAGTTGATGTGATTATAAAGTCTGCTTGAAATTATGAAAGACTTTAAGTAGAAAATAACAATTTGGAACAGAAAGTAACTAAAAGGAAAATAAATTTGTATACATGTTTATCAATGTAGTTTCTTTAAAATGAGTGTATTCTTTCAAAGACTGTTCTCTATGTTAGGTGATATTGCTTAGCTGTAACTACTGTGTGAAGCATGAAGGATCGTAACTGATTGAATATCATTCTCTCTAATCCTGAAACTATAATTAATAGCCATCCATTCATATAATTTCTATTCTTTGGAAACATTCATTTATTATTTGAGGACTGAGATTTCTTTTTTGTTTACATAATATTTAATAACTTATTATGCCCCCATCTCATTTTCAGTATTGACCTTAATTTGCTCATTTAATTCTAGAATAACAAGTGGTGGCCCTTCTCTGTCCTCTTTTAAGGCTCACTGTCATATTTTCACTGTTAGAGATTTGGGCTATGCCTTGCACAGTGTTTGATTATATTTAATAATGAGAATGCCAGTGACCTGTAGACATTTACAGTTTTTTTTTTCTGGTTCATAGCAGAAAATTTTTAAAAGAAGAAAGGATAATTAGATCTTTCTCCAGTATTTGTGTTCCTGCATTTAGCATGGTATCTCTGAGTTTGACTAAATTTTGTTTTATGGCAGTATATTTTTCCTGGTGTAAATGGCACATGCTTCTTTCCCTCCCTGGGTCATGTTTTATGATCAGATCTTATATAATTAACATGACCCACTCATTGATCATATCACTGACACATAATGTTGACCACAGAGGACTTTTTTAGTTAAGACTGACTTGGATTCTGACCCATCCTATTATTCAGATTTCATGGAGCTAAAAGTGAAAGACTCCTCGCACACATAATACTTTGATCCCCGTGCACCCTGGGTCACATCTGAAAGAATATCATACAACAGTGACCTCTTGGTGGATTTAAAGGCCCATTAGCCTAATAGCTATAATTACTCATTTTTATAACTAAGTTGATTAGTTAATGCTGTGAAGGGCACATCGCTTTCTAGAGCTAATTAACAGTAATATGATTTCTATCAGGACAATATCTCTCTAAGATATATAAAGAGGACACTACTTTTACTCTATACTGACAACAAGCATTTATCATAACATTGGTAAAATACATTATATGTGTAGACCTATTGTTTTTATTTTTTCTGTAATCCTAATGAAACATGCATTTACATTATGACTATTTTGCTAGTATTAGTTTGTGCTCCCCCCCTTTTTTGTGAGAAATTTCTGAATCTTCTGTACCTGAAGTTTGGCAAATAAGATGACTTTTGGAGAAAGATTGCAGCGACCTAGGATGTCTCAGATCCATGGCTGCTCTGTAACAAACATGACAGTTTTTAGTAAGTTATTTCAACTCTCTGAAACTAGGTAAATTAAATGAAAAAAAATGTAGCTTGGCAAAAAGAACCTATTGACATATAGTAATTTACATGGCTGTTTTGGTGACTTACATCATTCATAATTCACTTTATTATGTCTTAAATATATAACACTATTGTATATTATTCAACGTAATACATAATTCACTTTCTTCTGAAAGGGTAAAAGGATGGCAAGGGCTGTAAAGATGTCAGAGAATCTGTGTTAAGAATAGCACAATATAGATTGTGATTAGCTTGAAGGAAAAGATGATCATCTTCTGTATACTTACATTTGTATTTCTTCCCACAGTTCCTGCACACAGTAGTTCTACAGGCTGACCACTCTGTTATTTTGCTTGGTGAGTCTCATTTGCAAATAGTAAATTGCTAGATAGCAAAATTGTAATAGTTTATAGATTATGTGTATTTCTAATTATGCCTAGGAACACGAGCCACATTATTTTTTTGTAATTTACATAAAAACTCATGCATAATTTATTTTATTAGAAATAGCAGAAAAGGGGCACCTGGATGGCTCAGTCTCTAAGCATCTACCTTCAGCTCAGGTCATGATCCTGGGGACCTGTGACCCAGTCCCGCATCAGGCTCCCTGCTCAGCGGAGAGCCTGCTTCTCCCTCTCCCTCTGCCTGCTGCTCTGCCTACTTATGCTCTCTATCTCTGTGTCAAATAAATAAATCCTTAAAAAAAAGTCTTAAAAAAAAAGAAATAGCAGAAAAGCCTTCCTTTGTAACTTTTCTTAAACAACAGGAATTGTAAAATATGCATAAAAATGATGATAGTAATTCTTGATATTACTAATACATCTTTCTATTGTTCTACGGAGTTGAATAGGTTATTTTTTAAATCATGTTCAGTAATGCCTTGTGAACAAATCTATAAACCTATATAGAATGTTAAGCTCAGACATTCAACAGGTACGATGAGACTGACTTATAAGGGAAAAAACGTTTCTTGATGTAGCTGGTATTTAGTGCTCTTTTCAAGAAGTGAGCCAAGTGATATTCCTACCAAGACTTAATTTTTTTCTTATTCTAAATTCAATGTAAAGATCAACTGGCTGCAGTTATGCTCTTTTTAAAAAATCATGATAATTATTTCTTTACTTCCTGAAACCACAAAAAGTACTCATCCAGCTCAGTAGTGTGTTCCTCTGATACAAACAGAATATCCTTGAGTTGCGACCAACCATACTTTTGTTATACTTGAATAATTGCCTAGGCTTCTGAATCTAACTAATTCTAATAAATGGGTTCTGGGTAGAATGTAGTTTATGAGAACAACTTCAACAACCTCGTTTAGCACATGATTTAATGTATCTCAAGTGGATCAAACCAAGCATTTTCCTTGCAGAGGACCAACCAATGCCAGTCATATAGTGTATACTGCTGCTGCAGACACGATTGAAGTAGAGCTCTAGAGTTCCTTATTCAACAAAATGCTTGGCAGCTACGTGCCATGCTCTACTGTAAGCACGTGTGATCCATTATCACAAGACCTTCAAAGAGTCTTATCTTCAGGAATAATAAAGCTAAATGATATGAGAGAAAGTGCTCAATTTTGATACTTGTTACTGCAGAATGTATCATGTTCTCACGAAGTCTTTTATGGCAAGTTTCTGACAAATAAAACTAAAATAAAGAAAGAAGTGTTTTCCCCAGTTTGCAAAACTGTGCCATATGGGCTAATGGCAGCCTTATCCATACTCAGTGTTTCATTGCATGAAATAATGAGCAGAATTTGATTCTTTTGAGAACCAAATACTGCCCTTTGATTTCCTTGGGCTCCGGGCACTTGGCATTCTCTACTTTGGATTGTTTTCCTTAACATTTTTCACTCTTATCTACTGCCAAGGGGTGGCCACAGCTGACAGTGCCATCCCTGCCAGTGTGTCATCCAATCAAGTATCCATGTGAGCCCCAATATTAGATTAGATTCTCCCCCTCAGGATAGCCTTTGACCCTTTACCCCAAAAGCTGAGTCAAGAAGATGCCTCAAGGAGCTCTGGAAATCCCTTCCATGGGTCCTCCTAGGCACTGGGGCCAGATTCCAGTTCTAGGAAGACAGCTGATAGTGGGTCACTTCCACTGACTGGTACGGTAATTTTTTGATAGGATCAAGACATACTAGCCCCCCAAAATAGTGCTGTTGTGCTGATTTGGGGTGACTGATGTTTATTTAGACAGCAGCCCTGCACGAATAGTTTCCTAGCACCCTGCGTACCCTGGGGGAAACCTGTACACCCTGTGGGGGGCAACCCTGTATGAACCAATTAGGTTTTCACCATTTTTGAACAAGGAATATAATATTCACCCTTATCAATTTTCTCTTTAAATGGGTTCTACTAATAGCTCATCTTCTGCTCTCTTCTTTATTGTAGCATTATTTCTCTTAACTTCCTTTATCATAGTTTATATTGAGTTCTCAGGAGGTAGAAAAAATAAACATATGTGCTTATTCTGCATCTTAAATGAAAGGTTACCCCTTTATTCTAACCATAAAACTACACTTTTGGCTTAAGTGATTTTTGAGCAGGTTTTTGTTACTTTCAACAAAAAGATTTGAGTGTGCCTAATTGTCAGGCTTAAAATGTAAGAAATTAGCAACTTCATTTCGTCCTTTTACTAAGTTTAGCTGTGTTCTCAGAGTCAGTTATAACTCATTAGAATGAGACACAGATTCCAACAACTAGGTTATCGTGGGAGTAGAGCCTGAAATAGTTTAGGCTGTAGATGGAGAGAGTGAAACAGGGAGGCTAGAGGACATATACACAGCATGTAATATGCTGCCCCTGCCTTTTCATAGAGTGCACAGCAATCTATGTGAAAACATTTGTGGGTAGTAAACAAGAAAACAGATGTTGAAGAGGAGTTTATTTATTTATTTTTATTTATTTATTTTTAAAGATTTTATTTATTTATTTGTCAGACAGAGAGAGAGCACAGGAGCGAGCACAGGCAGACAGAGTGGCAGGCAGAGGCAGAGGGAGAAGCAGGCTCCCTGCTGAGCAAGGAGCCCGATGTGGGACTCAATCCCAGGATGCTGGGATCATGACCTGAGCCGAAGGCAGCCGCTTAACCAGCTGAGCCACCCAGGCGTCCCTGAAGAGGAGTTTAAAAAGGGAGAAAAGGACAAAGAAACAAATAAAATCTTTGTGGTGTGCATTTATCATCTCCCCGTTCAATGCAGGATATAGATGACACATGCCCAGTACATTTTCAGGTAGTCTCTTGGACAAGAAGAGACGCAGTCTCCTAAATACCCCAAATTACTATTTTCTTCATGTAAGATATGCATGGCTGTTTTGCATATCAATTAGGTGTTTTAGAAATCATTTAATTGTTTTGACAGCTTGGTTTTCCTTTAGCAACTTGTAAAGGCAATGTGAACTACTAAACTTGACCTAATACTCAATGGGACAAGAACTGTAAGTTACTGAAAGCTTAGACGAAGGTGACTAATACATGTTAGAAACGATTAAGATTCAAAGGTGAGGAACCAAATACAGTTTAGGAAAATAAAACTATAAGTGTTTAGTCAAGATAGGATTATTTTAATGCCAAAGATTTTTATTTTAAGATTTTATTTACTTACTGGAGAGAGAGAGAGTGAGAGAGCATGAGAGGGGAGAGGGTCAGAGGAAGAAGCAGACTCCCTGCTGAGCAGGGAGCCAAATGCGGGACTCAATCCTGGGACTCTAGGATCATGACCTGAGCCAGTCAGTCGCTTAACCAACTGAGCCACCCAGGGACCCTATGCCAAAGATTTTAAAAAGAGAAACATTGGAACATTATGGGAGGAGCTTAAAAATAAAATTTGGGCAATAAAAACACAAATGGGACCAAGCAGGTTATATTTATATATAAGATACATGTTTTCAACAACTCTCTTTTGGAGGCTTCATTGTACCAAATACTGTTCTAAGCCTTGCAACACAAGTGTGTTGAACACATCATAAGTGTGATGAAGACAGATCAGATCCTAAAGAAGTCTGCTTTCTAGAGAAGGCATCACTGGGACTATGTAATTTCCAACGTAGGTAGCCAAAAAGCCTCATGTTCCATTTGATTTCCATATGGGAATGTGCGTCCTGACTTCTATCTACTCTATTCAGATCCCTTTTCCTAGTAACATGATAGCATGCCAAAGACAGCAAATTTATCAAGAAAATGAAACCCACACAAGAGAACACTTGATCCTCATTATTTGAGGGTTTTATATCTGAGAATTTGCATATGGGCTAAAATTTATTTGTAAACCCCAAATCAATATGTGTGAGGCTTAAATGGTCATTTGCTGACAAGGGCACACACAGGGAGGTGAAAGATGGAGCCCCCCCAGGCTCACGTTTTCAGTTGAAGTTGAACAAAGTGACACTCTTCTTCTGGTTTCAGCTCTTAATACTACAACAATCCAAGAATCCTTTTTGCAGTTCATTCAGTGCCATTTTTTTTTGTTTGCATTTTTTGGTTTTTGTTGATTTTTCTATTAAGATGACCCCCACACAGTGCCGAAGTGCCATTTATTGTTCTTTAGCTCTAGAAGCTCTAGAAGGTTCTGCAGTGAGGAAGAACAGGTGTGTTAGGTAAGCTTTGTTCAGCATGACTTATAGTGCTGGTGGCTGTGAGGTTCAGGACTAATGAATCGGTATATATTAAGTTGTCTTTAAACAGAAATACACCTAAAATAAAGTTATATATTGTTCATTTGACAGTAGGCTGGCAGGAATCTAACTGTATCTCCCCTAAGAGCAATGGTTCGGTACTAGCTAATTAGTGTTCCTGGTAACTTTAGAAAATATAACTACCATGAATCAACAATATATTGAGCTTTATCATGGTTCACATAACTAATATACAATCATACAATGACTGTATTTGGTACTAACTTTTAAGCCCTATTAAATGTTGGTGGAACTATTAACCCTTGCTCCCACCAGTAAACACCCTGCACAGGGTTTTCTGATCCTCAGCCAGGAGGATCAGATAGCTTCTTTTATTGTGTTCCCCCGAGACTTTTTTTTTTTTTAATCCGCACCTTCCGACTTACTTTCCATGCTGCCCCATATGCCACCCACCCCACTAAGGCTGCTTCCTGATATTGCAGAGATTTTGGATTTCCCTTTCAGCAATAGCTCTATGTTCCTTTATTAAAATAGTGACTTTCTGCCTCCAGTACATAGATTTTATCAACTGTATTTCTATTACTGTCACTCTTTCTCTTTTTAATTGCCCTAGCAAAAATCCATGCAAATGCTGGAAGTCAGGAAAAGTAGCTTTAGATGCAAACTCACCCCATGAAGGTGCTTTGCAAAAACCTTTGTGAATATGCACTCTCACTTTGATGAGAGGGATTTTATAGATTATTTTAAATTGTGGCAGAGGGGAAAAAAAAAGAAAGAAAAAAGATTATCCAGGTTGTAGGTCTAGACGACCTTTTGTCATTCAAAAACCCTTTATTCTGGGGTGCCTGGGTGACTCAGTCAGTTAAAGCAGCCAACTCTTGGTTTCTGTTCAGGTCCTGATCTCAGGGTCGTGGGATGGAGCCCCGTGTCAGGTTCTGTGCTTATCCTAGAGAGGACTTGTCCCTCTCCCTCTGCTCCTCCCCGCTCATGCTCTCTCTCTAAAATAAATAAATAATAAAGAAAATCTTAAAAAAACAACAACAACAAAAATCTCTTATTCTAGTATTGTTTCTTGTCTCTTCCTATAAAACAGGCTGTGGAAATACTATAAACAAAGGCATTATTCTACTAAAAAAAAAAAAAAACAGCTGGAAAAGCCTACAACTCAGAATAAACTATAGATCATATAAGACTTTATACAACCAAAAAAATGTTTCTAAATTTTATTTTAAGCTAAGGAATCATCTGAATAGTTGAGAGAAATATAGAACATTTTCTTCTTCTCTCTACTCAATTAAAAAAAAATTAGCTTGTAAAGAATTTTTCTTTTTTTAAGTTAAGAAGAAATTGAAGTCAAAGATACTCAAAATGAAAGTAAGAAAACTGAATGCCTTTAAAAACTGAAGACTCATGGGTTACCTGGGTGGCTCAGTCAGTTAAGGGTCTGCCAACAGCTCAGGTCATGATCCCAGGGTACTGGGATTGAGCCCTGAGACTGCTTCTCCCTCTACCCTTCATCATACTTGTGCTCTCTCTCTCTCAAAAAAAAATATATATATTTTAAAAAATGGTGAAGACTCAGACCCCAGCATATTATTACAAGTACTGAAGAATATTAGATATAGTCATGGAATTGTATGCCAAGACTCAAGGTCTGACTACGTTTTTAAAGAAGTGAAAGGGTTGATTTTAGAATATACAGCATGTAATCAACTCTTAGAAAATTCTACAATTATTACATCAAGTGGCATTTAAGAACTTAAGTATGGACACCAAAGTTACAAAAAATCAACATGCATTCATTTATAGTGGTTCTTAACCAAACTTCCTTTTTAAAAAATATTTTATTTATTTATTTGACAGAAAGAAATACAACGAGAGAGGGAACACAAGCAGGGGGAGTGGGAGAGGGGAAAGCAGGCTTCCTGCCAAGCAGGGAGCCCAATGAGGGGCTCCATCCCAGGACCCCGGGATCATGGCCTGAGCTGAAAAGCAGACGCTCAGTGACTGAGCCACCCAGACACCCCATTAACCAAACTTTTTAAGCCTTCTTACTAAATTTAGTAAACTGATACTTATCATTAGCTTAATTTATTTGTGTTATAACATAGCTTTGTAAGTATACTATGGTATTGATAAGATCCTAAGATCCTTTAAGTGGATTCCATGATTTTAAAGTTTTGAGAACAGACGATTGAAATATCTCAAACAGATGCTGTGGCAAACACACTAATGAACCTCATCCGCTGGAGCAGGGATTGCCAAACTACAGCTAAGACCAAATTCAGGCTACAGCCTGTTTTTGTACAGTCCATGAACTGAGAATGGCTTTTACATTTCAAAGAGTTGTAAGAAAAATGCATAAAAGAATATGAGCTAGAGATCGTATGTCACCCACAAAGACTAAAATATTTATTATCTGCATCTGTCCTTTGACAGAAAAGATTTGCTAATCTCTGGACTAGAGGATAGTTTCTGCCCAGGTTTTCAGGCGTCTGTCCTTGAGCTAGTACTATCTCTGTTGGAGCAACAATATGAAGAAATCTGCCAAGCCGTACTCACTAAATGAGAGGATGGTAAAACCTAGAAGGACTTTGGGTTCCTGGTTGGCTCAGTTGGTTAAGCGACTGCCTTTGGCTCAGGTCATGATCCTGGAGTTCGAGCAATAAGTCCTGTATTGGGCTCCCTGCTCAGCAGGGAATCTGCTTCCTCTTTTGACCTGTCTCCCTCTCATGCTGTCTCTGTCTCTCTCTCTCTCTCTCTCTCTCTCTCTCTCTCGAATAAATAAATAAGAAAAGAAAAAAAAAAAAAAAGAAAGAAAAAGAAAAACCTAGGAGGGCTAGTCTAAAAGAAGAGCAGACCTTACCTTCAGCACACATAAACATACAAGTACACTTATATACCAACTGAAGCAAAAACAGAACAAAATAAAACCTCAAAAAACTATGGAATACAATTTCGTGGCTATTCATGCATTAATGTAATTTATTAGTAGTTTAAGTGAAGATGGCTTGATGGTTATACACTTGGATAGGATAATTTGAAATATTAAACTGTTTGGTTTTCTCACTCTCTCTCTCTCTCCCCCATAACCAGAATCGAATGATCCATGTGGGCAAAAAGAATGCCATATTAGTAACGTATATCTCACAGTTTGACTAGTAAAAAACCTGGAATATTGTTGGCATGAAGTACTTCATCACTAAATACATTCTAAATGCATGAAGGAATGAATCATCGAGGACCATGCCTTATGTAACAAATGCTCAAAAAATATTTACTGTCAAAAAAAAGTAATGAATGAATAGTCCAATAAGATAAATTACTGTTTTACTGTATTACGAAAATTCTGTGCCTTATGCAAAGCATTATTCCTGATTAGATAAAATTTAAAATAATTTATTCAGTTAAGGAAAACTCATTATTTGAAGTCGTAGATTAACAGGACTGTCAGGAAAGATCTAGAAAGTATAAGGATATGAAAGTAAAAGAGCTCATTTAGCATTTACTTCTGTTTGAAGAATTTTCTCTAACATTTCTTGTGAACAGAGGTGGTGACAAATTTCCAGTTTTTATTTGCCTCGAAAACCCTTATGTTTCCTTCATATTTGAAAGGTACAGAATTCTGGCTTAATAGTTTTGTTCCTTCAGCCCTTTAAACATATTGCTTCATCGTCTTGCAGCAAGCATTGTTTCTAATGAGACATCTACTATAATCTTTTTTCCTCTATAGATAATGTGTGTTTTTACTCAAGCTGGCCTCAGAATTTTTTAAAATTTCCTTTTGTTTTTAATAGTTAAACATAATATACTTCTGTGTATGTATATGTGTTTTCTATGTGATTTTTAAAATCTTCTCAGAACTGCTTGTGTGGGTGGTTTTGTGTCTGTCATTAATTCAAATAATTATTAAATTAGACTATTTCAAGTAAAATTTATAAATTACCATATGTATCAAAAGGTATATGGACTGTAAATCAACAAATTTTCCCCAAATAGATTCACCTACATAACTGGGATGCAGGTCAGAAAATAGAGCATTCCTTGCAGGTCAGGAGCCCTTATAGGGCACTGTTCCCCCAAAAGTAAACTCTATACTGACCCAACACCACCGATTTACCTGTTTATGAATTTATCATGTTTTATATATCTGAAATTGAACTCTTTTGTTTCTGCTTTCTTTTGCTTTGCGTTATCACTTTTTTTTTTCATGTGAGCTCTTTCTTATACAAAATATTGCCACCATAAAAATTAATATTTTTGTTGTGGTAGAATATTCCAAATTATGAATACTTTACGACAAGTTATTATCTATTCTTCTGTTGGACAGCTTTTGGGCTGTGTCCAGTTTTTGACTGGTTTGGCCTTGCTGCCATGTACAGAATTTCTGTGTTGGGTGGCTATATTTATACTCAATTCTGTTGGCTATCAAGGATTAGAATTGTTGGATCATAGGTATGCATATGATTAATTTTAGTAGATATTGCCAAATAGTTTCCCAAAGTGTCTTCACAAATTAATATTCACTAGCAGTGCATGATGGCTCCCTTTGCTCCATATCCTTTGTTTTCACCTATTTTTGTTGATTTATAGTAGGGTCTTGTGAAAACTTTAACTTACATTGCCCTAAAGACTAAACAAGTTAAACATTTTTTATATGTGTGTTTTTGCCTAATGAGTTTTTTCTCTTGTGAAGTGTCTGTTCACTTTTCCCCCCCATTTTCTATTTTTCTCCTTTCCTAAAAAAATCAAATTATAAGATAAATATATATGTACATATATATATGTACATATATATTTATATGTTTTGCCACTAAGTAGTTGAATGTTTTCTTTCTAAGAGTATATCTTTCGTAACAGAAAGTCTGATCTTAATGTAGCCCAATTTATTGTTTTCCCCTCTTTGGTTCTAACAATTTTTGTTTACTGATTATGAAACATTTGCCACTGCAACTACAGAAAAATATATTCCTACATAGTCCTATAAGCTATTATTTTATTTTTTACATTTAAGTTGACAGTATACCTGAAATTGATTTTTGTAAGGATATGATTGGCCCAGGATGATAAACTTGAAATATTATCTTCCTCCCTTCACTGCCGGTTGGCTGTTGTAAATGACAAGACCATACATGATTGGATCTATTTCTTAACTCTGTTAAGTCTATTGGCCTGCTTTTTTAACCTTTCACTAATTCTACACTCTCTTAATTATAATAACTTTGCATTTACAATCTTAGTTTGTGGTTAAGGGTGAACTTTGTTGTTTTTTTAAAAGGTTTAAAAAAAAAACCCTACCTATGTGTTTTTTGAATCAAGGTGTTTTTAGTCAATGGGAAGTAAAATCTAAACAGATCTATTTATAATATAACCTAAAGCATTTTACCACAAATGAATAGATAGATCATTATTAATTCTTTATTTCCCAGTTAAATTCAAATAAACTCTAAACTCCTTATTAATAACATGGATCAATGCATTTTATAAAACTCTGTCTCATAAACCTATCAGTAAAGTGTGCAGCAAATGATAAGCTTTTAAAGAGTGAGATTTAGGAATAAAAGCAATGATTTTTAACATCCTCAGATTTTGATATGGAATCCTAGGAAGATGACAGAGGCTAGGAGGATTCTATACAGCATGGTAAAAAGGAATAGGAAGTAACGGAAGACATCTAGGGTATGTGTGAGGGAAAGAAGTTTGAATTATAAGCCCCTTAGGTAAAGACTTTCCCTAAAAAGTCAGGGTCTGGGCCTTGAAACCCTAGGGGATTTGGGTAGAGGGAACTTAAGTACTCACAAGACAGGGAATAGAACCTGATGGATCATATAAAACAGGGGGCTGGGGTCATTGTTCCATGCTTTAATGGAAATGACAGGAAATCTCACTCTCTGGCTCCTACAAAGAAGCAGACTTCATGCTTTGCATAGAAAGAACAAGCAGAAACACCCTAAGGCCAGAAGGTGAATTCCCAGTGCACCTCTTTCTGACACTATTGTATTCAATGTCTCCATGGGACAAAGTTCTTGGACAGCTCATGTAAGGCTTGTTTCTGGATTATGGTCTCTGTGGAACCCAGAAGTTGAGGCAACCTTGAATTACTTGAGGAGGGAGCTGACTTGCAGGGGCAGGGTTTGAAATTCAAAACTCCCTTGGACATGGGTCCTCAAGAAGAAGTTACTGTTCTCATATTCGGAGAAATTGTTAGGGAATTCTTTTTTAACCATGTCCTCCGAGACTATCCAAGTCATATTCTCTAATCCAGTGAGGCTTTGTCTCTGCTGCAGATCCTTTCACATTGCCCTTATAACCTTTTAAATACTTCAATATCTATTAATGGTTTCATCAGTATCATCATATTGAAAATGACTCATCACTCCTATTTAATTTTCACTTTCAGATACAATATGAAAAATGAAGGAATTTTCACAACAGCCTCATAAGGAAGACAAAAAACACAGAATGTTATTTAATTGAATTCCTATACAATTGCTTTAAGTAAAATAGAGTAACAGAGATGATGAAAAGAGCTAAAATCTAATTGTCTAATAAATTTATTTGCAGGTGATTGTTCATTTCTTTTTCTATCCTAAGGTAAATCTGATTTTTTTTTAACTTTTTTTCCTTCAGAAACTTAATGGAATTTCAGAAACTAACCACATAAGCAGTGTTTCTGGAAGGAAAAAAAATCACCATTTTAAAGTTTTGGTGACAAAAACTTTATAACAAATAAGAGATGTCAGCAAAGTTACTTTTAAAGAATAATAGTGTCTGGGTGGCTCAGTTGGTTAAGCATCTGCCTTCAGGTCATGATCCCATGGTCCTGGGATTAAGTCCCATATTGGCCTCCCCGTTCAGTGGGGAGCCCGCTTCTCTTTTTCCCTCTTCTGATCCCTGTGCTTGTGCTCTCTCACTCCCTCTCTGTCAAATAAATAAGTAAAATCTTAAAAATAAGATACTTTTAAAAGTACATGAAATTTTTCTGTTTAAACTGAGTTGATCATTCTAATTTTATTATAGACAACTAGGAAAGAAATTTCAACCCTTAAGAAGCTTAGCTATTAATCACTCCTCTCTTGAGGAGCTTACTTATGTTTCTTTTGCATTGTTTTCTCTTTTTGTTTAAGTCTTTAGAAAGTGAAATGTCTTTTATAGAAATGATGACTTCAGGGTGATTTTTAAGCACACAACTTTGCACATACAAGGAAAAGAAAACACCATAGGCATGAGGCTTATTGTGCCTTCAATTTGAATAAAGTTCAATGGCCAGAAGAAAACTTAGAAAATCAAATCATATAAAATATTTAAAGGATTTTGATGCTAACAAGGACTAAAAAACTGTGAGGTCAGAGTGAGTGCAGTTACATATAATATAGTGCTGTAACTATACTGTTAACATGTGCATGGAGGAAACTTGAAGTTCAAAAAACCCCTGCAGTTTCTTCTCCACATAATCTGGGTAATACTTTTAAAATTTAAGTCAAATGATATGCTCTGAACCTTCTGGTAGCTTCTTGTCTCCTTCATAATAAATCCAAGTCCTTGCCTGGACTTCTTTCTGCAACCTGCCTCTTTTTCTGACCTTTCTTTTCCTTCTCTGGGCTTCAGCTGCAGTGGCCCTCATGTATGTCTTCGAACACACTACCATCATCTCAAGCCTCAGGGACTTTGTCCTGACTGCTAACCCTAACCCTGGAAGGTTTTTATGTTGATCAGATAAACCCAGAGCTCAGTCCTTTACTTCAGTCAGTGCCTGGTGAGGAATATAGAAACCCCTCAAGATAATTCACACAGGGGCGTCTGGGTGGCTCAGTGGGTTAAGCCTCTGCCTTCTGCTCAGGTTGTGATCTCGGGGTCCTGGAATCAAGGCCCGCATCGGGCTCTCTGCTCATGAGGGAGCCTGCTTCCCCCTCTCTCTCTGCCTGCTGCTCTGCCTACTTGTGATCTCTCTCTCTCTGTCAAGTGAATAAATATTTTTTAAAAAGAGATAATTCACACAGAGAGAGATTCAGTGCAAGCACATGGTTGCAGAAGAGATGGAAGGGCTTGGAGGACAAAATGGAGAGTTTAGTATTACCTAATGATTAAAACCTGTTGCCATCCATGTTGGGCAGAGTATTGCCTCCAACCCCCCCCCCCAACGATGTTCCCGTCCTAATCCTGGAAACTGTGGGTGAGTTATGTGACCATAGCAAGAGGGAATTAAGATAAAACTATAGGTGGAATTAAAAATATGCGTCAGCTGACTGTAAAATGAAATTTTCATGGATTATCCAGGTGATGGAATGTAGTCACATTGGTCTTTATAAGTGGTAGAAGGAGGCAGAAGAGTTAGAGTGGAGAGATTTGAAGACAGTACTCTGCTGGCTTTGACGATGGAGGAGGAAGGGGTAGGTGTCCAAAAATACTGCAACATCCCAAAGCTGGAAAAGTCAAGGAACCAATTCTTCCCTAGCCTCCAGTAAAACCACAGCATGGTAACACCTTGGATCCTAACTACTCAATCTTTCTCCCGCCTCACCATCTGCATCACATTGACTCCCACTGTGCTAGTTCTGGTCAACTTTTTTTTGTCTGAAAGATGGCTTTTCTTATTTCTTGTAGTTTTCTCCCATTTGCAGTAAATCCTTTCCATTCTGGCCTGCCTCCATCTGGTGAACATTTTTCTCTTACATTTTGATAGGATCTCACACTGTAAGCTCCTCTTCAGAGACAGAATCCAAGAGCCATTATTTCCTAGTCTCCCGTGCAGTCAGCATGTAGACATGTGATCTAGACTCCACCACTTCGATACACGTGGACAAGACTCTGGTTCCAAAGTGAGCAGGGAGGTGTCTGTTATGTTGTCAGGGGTGGTCGCAGAAGTGGTGGCATGGATTTCAATGATCAGACTATTTTTGTGCAAAGTCAGGTTGATAAACATTATGAGAGGGAAGCTCGGACACCAGCCTAGTTTGTGATGCAGTTTTGAGTGTTTCTCTGGTAAATTTAATCTCAAGCATGTTTCTCCAGACATCTCAATGTTTCTATGAGTTAATATCCTTTAGCAAATTATTTTGTGGGTTAATTAGCCATAAACATACAGAATTATATTTATCTTCTACATCGTGCCTGGAACAATCTTTAAAAATGAAACAAGATGGGATCAGGAGGGAGACAAACCAAAAGAGACTCTTAATGTCATAAAACAAACTGTGGGGGGTGGGGGGAGGGGTGTTGGGAGAGGGTGGTGGGGTCACATTATATGTTTAAATAAAAAAAAAGAAAAAAAAAGTGAAAACGGAATTCCACCGCCAAACCTCATCACTACTGAGTTCATTCAGTGACAAACAACAGGATGGAGTCCTGCCTCCTTTCATTTATACACGCTGTCCTCTGGTCCACTACTCCAACCAGCCTTGGTTTCTTTTCCTTCTCGTCATGTATTCCATGTGAACTTTTGCAAGTCCATGACTCTTGCTCCTGATTCTATCTAAACTATTCACTTTCCTCCCCCAATCACTAAGTTCATGCTTATCTAAAACTTCTATCAAATACAATCTCTAGGAAGGCTTTGATGTATTTTCCCCACCCCACTCCATGGTCCTACTTGAGGCAAGGTGCCATTTCTCTGTGATTTCTCATAGTTCCCTACAGCATTCTCTGTCATCCTACTTTTTTCATTCTGTATAGTTATCTTTGCCCATATGTCTCCTCTTACTGCTTCTTGAGTTCCTTGATAGAGGCTGAAAATATCCAAATCAGTTAAATTTATGTATTTCCCCACAGCTCACTAGCACCTACTGTCTAATATATTAATATATGTTTGAGTGATGCTGCTATGGGTCTAAGCATAACTGTAAATGATTGGAATTATACTTGTAAATAAAACAGAGAGAGGCAAGGATAGGGAAGAAGCTGTCTCTTTCCCAACACAGTCAGATCTAGGAATGTTGACTTCTTTTAAGATGCTTTATGAGGAAGAAATTCTATGAGCAAATATATTTAGAAAATATATTAGTGTGTATCTCTTATTGGTGATTTATTATATTCATTGGAATATTAAGGGTTCTGATAAAGTATACAGCATCTAAATGTATAACTTTATTTCTTCATTTGGTAGCATTACAGACTAATGAATTGAAGGAGTAGGGATCCAAGGGATACAAATTGAATGGTAGGGTATAGGTGAAAACAGAGCCACTGTTATTTTTCCTGTCATTTTTAGAGCTGTGGTAGTAGGAATCTGTTTTATTATTCCATTATATTACACCTTTTCCCAGTGTTTAGAAGACTGCACTTTAAATGTTTTTACTCAGAAGAAGAGCCTAGTGCTTTTAGCCCTGATCAGAATCAATGATGGCATTGCCAAGCCAGAGCAAAAAATCTTTGACAGTAAACTTCTGTCTTCAATCCATTCATTTCAAATTGATCTTTCAAAATTGACCTATGCAGCTGTCAACAATCCTCACTTTAATACTGATTTGACTCAATGTCGAACAAACCAAATAAGCAGGCTTCTGAAGTCAAGTTAGCAGACAGTAAAATTGACACTTTTTGAAGAATAATTTGTTTTAAAATGATGAATATCATAATTTTCATGAGTTTAGACATTACAATAGAAACCATGTGTCTGTAGAAGAATTGATTTCTTACCAAAATAGCAACTAAAGCTATTCTTCAACATAACTATCTATGGGGTTGTAGCAATTTGGGTCAAAATTCTATGTAGAAACAAAGCAAATTTCATACAGTTATCAATTTTACTCTCTCACAGTAGAGATTGCTAATTGATGCTTCTCCCATGTGTTTAATTTTTAACTGAGGAAAATTGAAAAAAGTAGGGAAAAATACATTTCCCTACTTTTCTTGCAGCTGGATGTGAAGAGATGACTATCTTCTGGCCAATGGGACATAAATGGATGTTTTCTATGTCAGCTTTTAGGAATTTCCTTAGGAAGACCATAGGTAAATCTCTCCTATATCCTGATGGATGTATTGGGGAGGGACCTTTTCACCATGAGGCTAAGAGTCACGCTATAGACTGAATGAATGGCAAATGAATGAGTTGGAAGAATCTAGATTGTAGTAGACTCTTTTTCCCAAAAATGGACACAGCAATATTTCAGATCTCAAATACTGTTCTAAAGCCTGTGCCTGTTACTGCTGATGCTTCCCATAAAGAGGCAGAGTAATTTCCTTCCCCTGGGTACCTGGATAATATTGTGCTGGGTTCCAGGAACACAG
Source organism: Taxidea taxus jeffersonii (assembly GCA_003697995.1). NCBI lineage: Eukaryota > Metazoa > Chordata > Mammalia > Carnivora > Mustelidae > Taxidea > Taxidea taxus. Next base: position 116,259 of record ML104605.1, on the reverse strand, counting down.
TGTTGTGAAAGTGACATGGCAAGACTTCTGAGACTAAGGTCATAAAAGGCGATTCAGCTAACAGGGTCCATTTCCCACATGGGACACTGACCCATAGGACTCAGCCCCTATGCCATGAGGAAGCACAAGTGAGAGAACATCATGGAGAGGCACAATCACCAAATTTATGACTAAGCGAGACTTAGATGAATTCAACCCCCAGACTTTGAATCTTCTGTCTGACCCTCAACCCTGGAGCAAACACACATCATTCCCCCATGACCTATCCAAATGCCTCACTCATACAGCCTCACACAATAAATGTTTGGCTCGTGTCACTAAACTGTGAGGCAGTTTTGTTACAAAGCCAGATACATTGAAATACTTTATGGCTGGGGATTTTGTAGATTAGTGCTGTTATCCAAGACCTGGAATGAATGGCTCTGAACTTGAATGTGAAAAATAAATAAATATTACCATAGTTAAGTCAAGTTATTCAGAGTTTTTTTTTTCTTACCTATAGCTGAATTTAATCGAACTTTTGAAAGTGAGTCTCCTTGTGCTCATAGCTACAACTGCCACTTGTATGCATTGCTGAGATCTTGATCTTAAAACTGGACCTTACACATGAGCTCTAGATTTGTATGTTCGAGTGCTTATTGGTGATCTTCACTCCCATATCTCACAGAAAGATTAGATGCAGCATATGTATCTCAGCTCAAACTCATTAACATTTCCACAATCTGACCTTCTTTTTATATTCTGCCTTTAGCAAAAGGCATCATCAGATACCCAGTAAATTCAAAAACTAGGTATTTCTCCTTTTCTCTCTTCCATTCATGTAATTGTCCAATTCTTCAGAGTCAAGTTCTGTTGATTCTGTTAACACAAGTGTTCCCTCCCTCAGCATATGTTGCCCATGTCATATTTCTCTTCTTATTTTCTTTCCCACCTTACTCCACGATTTTTTTCTGCAGTAGTTTTCCTGCTTATACTACCATCAATCCATCCTCCATTGTGATCACATCAGTTCCCTGATGATAGAGCTCTGGCTTACATCTCCCACTTGATATCTCATCATAATTCCAACTATAGAGAATGAAGAGAATGTAGATAATTCATTTCTGTGTTCTCCAAGCATAATTTTATGTACTGACCACAGCATGTAACTTAGAGTTCTTTGTTTCTTCATTATAATACACTATCTAGGAGACAGACTGTATCTTTTCCCTTTAAATTTTCTAGCCTAACTTCTTATGCATTATATATATTCATATGTTTTTAATCAGTGAACTACTGAACAGCTTCCATTTGCCTACTCTTCACCTACTCTGAAATGAGAAAAAGCAGGAGATACTTGCTTATACTGTATTTTCCTCTATTATAAAATTTACTTTTATTGTAATTTATTTATTTAATTGTCTATAAATATGACATCAGCCATTTATCCATTCTAGGCCAGAGGTGGATTTACTGTGAAGTTAACAAGGCCAAGGCTTCAGAGACACCTAATTATATGACCTTTTCTAAAACCATGTATCTATTTTTTTTCATAATTTTATTATTTCTCTTAAACATTGTTTCCCAAATTATACACATACCTCACAAAATCTAGATTCATCCATGTTCCAATCAGAATTTACTAAGTGTCTGCCATGTAACAGAGACTATAGTACATCTTCACAAATACAAGAATAAAGAAATTAATTTAATTCTACATAATTTCTGCAGGACTTCAGAAAGTCCTGAATAGCTCATTTGCAGGAGGTCATGCTCACTACATCTCATGTTGTCTCAATCTCTCTTAATGTCTAGTCTCTGTCCTCCTCTTTGTTCCCCTTATTATTCACAGAATTGATCCAAAACCCTTAGAAATCTGATCTCAACATACCCTTTGGGCTAAATCTCCTGCAACTTCCCCACTTCATAAACACCTCTTTACTCCACTAATTATATGTTTGAGGCAAACTAAACTACTCATTATTAATGGCCTGATTGTCTCTCTGCTCAAGTTATTTTTTTTCTCCTTTCAACGTCCGGTTTTTATCATATTGTCTAAAACATCCTCCAACCCACATTGGCAGGGTTAATCACTACTTCCTTTGCCCTCTAAGCAATTTAATCATACCTTCAGAATATATTTGTCCCTTGGTGTTAGGAGATATCAGTTAAAATTGCATTCAGCTGCTGGAAAACACAGCATTGACAACCATGTCTCCACTAATCATTTTGTTGGCTGATAGACATCTTTTCTCCTCCCTGCTTTGTGCCCAGGAAGGGTAGGCGGCCTTTACAGACTTTTTCACCTCACCTCCTTTCTCTGGATTCTGGTTGGGTTCAGCCAGGTGGAGGCACTAGCAGGGAATTGGTGTTTGGAAGGAGAGGGTGGTCAGAGAACATATTCTCACCTTTACTTCCTGCTCCGCCTGGGCATCGGTGATGTCCTTCTGCCTGTCACCTCAGATCCTACTGAGTGACCTTACTGCTGTGGTCCCAGCTCTTCATTCTTGTCAGATTCTGGCATCTCGCTCCTTTGGTCACATCAGGCAAGGCAGAGGTAATGACTTCTTGCTCTTGTTGGGTCTGGGTGTTTCATCATCTCTACTTTAGTTCCTTTAATCTTGCTTGACCTTCCCATTGCAAAGAGTCCCTTTGTTACCTTCATTACATTTTTTAAAACTTATCTCTTTGAATATTACCATCTGCTCCCTGTAAGAATTGGAATCATATGTGGACCCAGAAGACAACTTTCAAAATGTACCTGATTATCTCTTTTTTTCCTTGTAATGACAGGTACCTTTTACAGAATGAAGAAGAAAAATCACACAAATGTTAAAAATTGAATAAAAGTATTTTTTTCCTGAAAATCATTCCCTTAGAGAGGGTTGGTATTAGACTATTTAGTATTAGCATTTGCATATCTATTCATACCATCAAATTATATCATGCATTAGAGAAGAGTGAGATTATACTACGTCTTTTTAGACAAAAGAGAGATGAATGATTATGTACAGAACATTTGGTGGCCATAAACAACATTTTCATTTTAGAAATATTTATCACAGTAGGTTTCATGAGGAAATTAATTTTTAGGGCAGATTTTAGGGGGAAAATGGTTAACTAGGAGTCAGGAGTTGGGTCATAATTCTAGTTCTACTAAGAAATCACTGAGATGACCTTTCTAAAATCAGTTTCCTCATTCTGAAAATGGGAGATCAGAGGCACTGTGGAACCAAGGGGTTCCACAGAGGCACAGAGGAACCAAGGGGTTCCTTTCCAAAAAGTTCATAATTTTGGAATTCTGTGAGTAATATTTGGTTATACATAATTTTTCTTAGGAAGATTACATTGATTTTAGGTTCTGAGGCTACCATAAATCTCTCCCCACTGACATGGCTTGGTGCAAGTCTTTGAAGAACTCACATATTTTAAGGAGGTATCAAGGCTTGAGTTATTGTCCCCAGAAATACCATTAGCTCTCTGAAGAAAATACAAACATTAGAAATCTCTAAAGCAATGAAAGGTTGCCTTGAACTTCTAAGGAGCAGAGCTGGATAGACTGGAACAACCCCTCTTTAAAGTGACATTTTCTTTTACTCCACATAGCTTGAGAAGACCATCATAACTTGCACCTCTAGCTTGAAATATGGCTATAGCCTGGTCATCTCATGGTACTGGAGTCCCTAACCAACTCTCTGAGTAGCTCATTGTACTCATCGAAGAGGAGTTGATGCCCCTCAGCATTTATTACTCAACCTCCAAACTCCCTCCCCATCAAGGCTTGTTAAATGAAAAATGGGGTATACTGTTTTTAAGGCTGAGAACCTGAGGAGAGGAGAATCAGCAAACAAGAATGTTGCCTAGGGTCTCTATGGGGTCCTGGGCTCTCTTCCTTCTATCTAAATTAGAGAATAGGGCTCTTAACCCCCTTCCAATAAAACGTAGGAATAGGTATATCCCTGGGGAATATAAACTCACAGGTTAAAATAACTGAAGAAAATTATTCAAAACAAACAAACAAACAAACAACCCAGAAAATTGGATCACATCTACCATAGAAAACAAAAACATTAGGTTAGGAAGACCAAGAATTTAAAATATCACCCTTAGCTGATATTGCAGATATAAAGGGTCTCAACTGAGGAGAAAGGGAATAAAAACAACTGAAGTAAGTTTATTTAAGAATCTTTAAATCGCCAACATCTGTGTCTGGCACACTGCCTTTGAAACACTAAAGGAAGAGGTAAACTTAAATTCTGATCCAGAGTTTCATTTAATAGTTTGTCCTTATCTCCTCTAGGTAAGCCATCTTGATATATAATGATACAATCACCTTGATCAGTCCCTCTTGCTTTAAAGTTTGCACTCTTAACCTTTACCATAATACACAATAAAACACTGCTTACCAGCTGGCAAACAGTTCATATGTATATATCCTTATTTATCCTATGTCTTTGTCTTTGTTTATTATTCTTTATAACATAGCAGAGCAACATTTGTTTTTCCTGCTGTATATAGCACCTTGAGTTTTGTATGCATCTGGTTACTCCCTTTTTAGGAATTTTAATGGAAATGTGAATGAACTATATCTGAAAGGAGGATTTCTGGAGAGGAAGTGAAAAAAAAAAAAAAAAGAGTAGGAAGCATCACCACGGAGCTATACATGATGTAGATGGGAAAACCAATGCCCTGAAACAGAATTGCACAGGTTCTCCTCAAGCAAGCAATGGGCTTAAAAGATGGTAGGTGTTCCCAGACTTTCTCTAAGTGCTCAGCCTGCACTATAGTCATTTCAAGCCAGCAGATCAAACATAGTGATTGCTCCAGCTCTGTGATTAATGATTCTACAGTATTGTCACTGACTTTCATTCATGGAAAAGAAATAATTACAATAGCCCTACCAAATTTGCAGGGAAAAAAAAAAAAGAGATAAAATGAGTTAAGTGAGAAATGAAACTCTTTTTGGTGACAAATGCAACTTTTTCTTCTTCTAATAATGTAATGTAAGTTTTGATTAAGACGTTTGGATCACGACAGTTATTTTAATGTCATTCACACTAAACACCTGAGCCTATGAATGGCTTTCATCAAAGCCTCAACATTGACATAAAGTAGGCAGCTGCTCCTCAGATTCTATAATGGAGTTGCTATTATTCCTTCCATCTTACCTTTCCCCTTTAAATAAAATACTTTCTGGATATTATAGTATATGGATCCCAAGTGCAGTTGGGCATATTTTGGAATGGAAAGAAATTGCTTTCTTCGTGGGTGGAATGAATGTTTACAAGCATGAGGCTGCAAATCCTAGAACATGTCCTTGTCATATTATTAGATTTAATATCATCCTACTTTTAATTGACTTACTTGTTTTTTAAATAAACTTACCTAATTTACTTCTATTATATTTGTAAGTTTGGTCCAGAGTTTAGTCTTTTTTAAAAATTTTATTTATTTGACAGACAGAGATCACAAGTAGGCATAGAGGCAGGCAGAGAGGGGGGGGGAACCAGGCTCCCCACCGAGCAGAGAGCCCAATGCGGGACTTGATCCCAGGACCCTGAGACCATGACCTGAGCCAAAGGCAGAGGCTTAACCCACTGAGCCACCCAGGTGCCCCCAAAGTTTAGTCTTTTAATCACTCTTTGTACTCTGAGCAAGGTTGCAGGAATCATTGTCTCAAGCATGAGCTGGCCTGAAGAGTACAAGGTGATCAATCAAAAGCAAAAACAAAAACAAAACGGAGTATAGGGTGATCAGACCAAAGCTAAACAACATAATAAAAAATGTTTTCTTACTTGGGCAGAGATTTGTAATATGACTCATGAAAGTGTTACAGTCCTACTAGGACAGATATTATATCCATAAAAAATCAGATCCCTTTAGGTTTGTTAAACAGCTTTGCTGACACAGGTGGTAACAGCATTCATGACTATTAAGAACAGTAACAGTCGATTTTATTAACACCACTATTATTTAAGGAACCTATGATGTGTGAGGTCTGTGCTAACAAGTTGTAAAGTGTTACAGTCAGTTTTATCAAATGGAGAATTAAGTGGTGATTTGTATTTAAAATTTGACTCTTTTAAAATGAATATTAAATCTATAAAATTATTTACCTATTTGAAATTATTAAAATATTTTAATTTCATTATTATATTAAGAAAATAGGTATTATAATTTGGTGTGAATCTAATATTATTGAGTTTATTTTTAAATGTCATAAGTTAAGTTATCATCCATTTGTACTGTCTATTTTTTATTGACAATAACTACCCAACATACTCCATCTGATAGGTTAAAACTATTTTAAAGAAACGCTGTTGTCAAATGGCTATTGTCAAGAATGTGGCAGAATTGGGGACAGTAGGAATAAATTAGTTAAGCAAGAGGGGGTGTAGAAACGACAGAGGAGTCAGTAAAGGTTTCCACTTCAAGAAACACAGAGGTAAAAAGAAACATTTAGAGAAAGAATATTCTAAATAGGGAACAAAATGTAATATCCAAGAATCTAACTAAAACCCAAGGAAACTACCCACACATTTACTTTTTCCTAATCTCAGACCAAAATCATACAAGACACATATGTTCACATAGTTTCAAGGGCTAAAAATGACTAGCCCTGAAACCACATGAGAATTAGGTGGAGGGGTTAGGCAGATCAGGAGTGGGAATAACTTGGATAGAATTTTGCAGGGCATGAGAAATCTCAGCCAAAAATGTAAAGATGTTGGCTTAATTCTCTGTGTAACTGTTTTCACTCAGAGGCAAGATCTTCATCAGAAAAAATGAGGGCTTCCATTTTGAGCCCTTCTCTCTGATGCCCTTTGTCAAGAAACCAGTAATTGTTCATTGCAGTTCATATTCTGATAGAAAACTTGAAGTCTCTGGATCAGAGAACAGACAGTTTATTACTCACAGAACATTTTAGTGTCAGTTTCCAGGGACCTGATTCTCATGGGATGTGAGCCTCATGTTATCCTGCATATACAATGGGGGTGCAATGCAGAAGAGCAACTGCTGAAAGTATGAGATTTGGATGTGACGTGGGTTTGGGTGGCATGAACCTCCTCTTTGATGTTTAGGGAGGGAGGTTTGGAGGGAGGGAAGGAGAGAGAGAGGAGAAAAAGAAGAAAGAAGAGAAGGGAGAGAGAAGAAAGAGGGAGAATGAAAGACATAAACAAATGTCTGGGGGTAGAAGGAGGTGGGAGATGGGGCTCTCTCTAAGTTTACCCCTAAAATGTAAGCACATGGCTCTGGGGAAGATTAAGTCTCAATCTCTTTAGAGTAATTCATTTTCACTTTATCACTAACTTTCAAGGCTTATTTGTTCTTTAATCATCTTTTAACCTTTGTCCTTTGCTCATAAACTCGGGTTTTGTGCAGAAATATGAAAATATTCATGGACACTTGTCTCCTGGCACATCCCTAGACCAAATCCAAGATGTAAAACGTCTTAGGTATTCATCATTTCAATTGAAACCTTCTAAGTCACCGTTGCTTAAGACAAATTTACTTTGCTAATGGGTACACTCATCACTCATGCTATATTGCAATCAAAAGGGACATAATAGTTGAGTTTATTAGTTTTATCATAATAGTGGCAAAAGGTAGTTCACAGACATTGAACTGTGCCTGTATTTAAATAACTTTCTACTGTCTGTGCACAACAATCTACCTGAGATCTTGTCTTTCACCTAAATTTTCAACCTAGTAAAGCCTCCATGACATGGTTAGAACCCTTTACTTAAAAAAAAAAAAAAAAAAGTGATTATTCTAAGGTAAACCATTAAAGAACAAAGTGAGGTTTGTTGGGGAATGCAAGTTAAATAGGTGATGGGGATGAGGGAAGATACTTGTGGTGATGAGCACGCAGTGTTGAATATGAATGATGAATCACAAAATTCTACTACTGAGACAAATAGTACACTGTATGTTAACAAACTGGAATCTAAATAAAAACCTAAAAAAGAAAAAATAAAATAAAAAATGTGACTAAATTATGGAGGAATAAATAACAAATGAAATATATTAAGTTAAATTCTCAAATTGATTTAGTTAAAAACAAATGTTTATTAAATAAGTAACAATTCAACATTTCAGTTATTTATTCACTTGTTTTATCTTTATTTTTGGAAACTATTGAAAAATACAATATGAAATGCTAACATGAAAATTACTTTTATTAATTTAGTTCTAGTGTAGCCACATGATAATTATTCATACTAAAAAGGTTTTATATTACCTTTCTTTGGTTTAATTTTTAGCAGACTATCTAAAATTGATCTAAAATTGATACTTCTTACAGTATTTGATTGTTATTTGAGTGAACTAGAATTAACAGTGACTGCTTTTCTTCTGCAGTTTGTTTGGATGAATTCTTGTATATTTTCTCTTTTCTCATTTTTTCTGTAAGTCAGTCCTCATAAACAAACAGAATACTCTAATGTCTCCAAAGCTTAAAACAAAAACAAACACAAATAAAAACAAAAAGCAAGCATTTCCATCATGATTCTTTTTTCTCTATCACTTTTCATAACTTCATAAAATGATTGGAAAGGTGGTTTTTTTGTTCTGTTTTATTTTATTTGTTTTGCTTTGTTTCTTTTTTTTTTTTTAATTATATCCATTTCTTCACTTCTTATTCACTTTTCATTTCATCTCATGCTGACAAATCCATAGAAACTGTTTCATATCAAGGTCACCAGACACATTCTTGTCTTAAATCTAGGCACCCATAAGCATGATTTTTAAAATTATGTGTTTTCTATGCATATCAGAAAATTCTACTGAATGGCTGAACAATTTTCTTATAGTCATGTCCATGAAGATGGAGAAAAGACTCAAAATTTTTATACAAATTGCAAGTTGAATTATAGTCAGTTCTATATTAGACTAATGAGGCTAATAATACTTTCTGTTGTGTTTCTAGAGCTTGAGATAGGAGGTAGAACTCAACAGGTTGCTAAAAAAGCAGCAAAGATTTGTGTTTGTGTTTCTCTCAAACACAATTAGTAGTGCCTAATTAATAGGCACTACTATATTTTTCTGTTTCACTCAGATATGCTTGACCATACTGACTTACTTTCTTAGGAAATTGGCATTCATAGGACTAATCCTTTGAGAGGAAACAGCAATAGCAGATTCTACCCATGTGAGAACTTCCTTGCTTATGGGTTGTTGAGCTCAAGCTGGCTTGGTAATAAGGGACATTCATCTTACTCAAAAAATGCATTCGGCAATTCTTTCTATATCACTGGGTCAGATCCTTTATTTTTATCAAAGTTCAATTAATTACATTTACCACTATCGTGTACAGTATTAATTACATAATATTTATATAATGGAATGCATAGATATTCACATTAGTAATAGAGTCCTACTATGATATGGGAGATTTTCTCAAATTATTTTTACTCAGATACATAAATAATGTTGTCATATTGACAAACTATATATAACTTCAAATATGGAAGGTATTATTTTCAGTTATTTCCAAGAAATATTATTTCATGTGAAGAAATTTGAGTCCTCTTTCAAGTATCTAAACATAAAAACATTGTTATTTCATTCTGCTATGGATGGTATTCCCTGAGATGGGTGGTAAACTTGATCATTAAACTCTGGATTTCTCTTTTTCACTCAAGATGAACATCTATCCTGAAAGTCTGGAAGAATGTTTTTTTTCATCCTGAGAGTGTAAGTCAGTGAATCCAGATCCCCTCATCACATCAGGCTCTAAGTGTATTCACTTATTCATTCAAATATTAATTGAACATCTATTGTGTTCTAAGAATGGTCCCAAGAGAGAAGATCCAACAGTGAACAAAACAGCAAAATATCCATGACCCTGGGGAGTTTTCATTCTCCTGGTGGAAGATAAATTAGAAAAAATATGAGGAATTTTTTTTGAAAAAATTATTTATGATACCAAAGGAGTACAAAACTTATGATACTTAAATATATCTGATTAATTGATCATATAAAATGTACTGGTATTATATACCAAGTGTAACAATTCCAAAGATGAATTTATGTAATTTTGGAAAAGAAAATGCTCATGATATAATACTAAGAAATAAGAAAAATGCATTGTGTAGAAATTACAGACACACACATATACACAATCAGTCAATCTTCATTATTAGCAGATTTCTTAAATACCAATTCTCCTACTCACTAAAATGCACTTGCAACCTAAAATCAGTACTTGAAGTGCTTTCTTGGTCAGCCTCTGACATGTGCATATGCAGAGTAGTTAAAAATATGAATTTCCACAGTCAAAAGTTCCCACATGAAGTTGAACAAGGTAAAGTTCTGACTTCTTTATCAAGTCTCATACTGTAAATAAGTATCATTTTCACTATATTGCCCTATTTTTCTCATTCTTGTGCTTTTGGTTGATGATTTTGATGTTTAAAGTGACTTCTGAGCATACTACAAAATGCTACAGAATGCTAGACATAGCATTTCTAAGTATGAAAAAGCTATGATGTGCCTGATAGAGAAAATTTGACTGTTAGATGAGCTTTATTTGGGCATGAGTTAAAGTGCTGTGGCCTGAGAGTTCAATGTTAATGAATCAACAAAATGTATGAAATAATTATTTATTAAGTTTTTTTAAAAAATCCTGTATAAGTAACATACGGTGTTTTATTAGTTACAGGTATACAATATGGTGATTCAGCAATTCCATACATTACTCAATGCTCATCACAAGTGCACTCCTTAATCCTCACAACCTAATTCCACCAACCCCCACCCAACCCACTTCCTATTTGCTAACTATCAGTTTGTTCTCTATAGTTGAGAGTCTTTTCGGGGTGCCTGGGTAGCTCAGTGGGTTAAGCCTCTGCCTTCAGCTCAGGTCATGATCTCAGGGTCCTGGGATCGAGCACTGCTTTGGGCTCTCTGCTTAGTGGGGAGCCTGCTTCCCCCCCCCCCCGCCTGCCCCTCTGCCTACTTGTGATCTCTTCATTTGTCTCTTTTTCCTTTCCTCTGTTCATTTGTTTTGTCTCTTAAATTCCACACATATGAGTGAAATCATATGGTGGTTGTCTTTCTCCAACTGGCTTATTTCACTTAGCATTAAACTCTCTAGCTCCATCCATGTTGTTGCAAATGATAATATTCCATTTCTTTTTTATGGCTGAATAATATTCCATTGTATATATGTACCACCTCCTCTATCCATCCATCCATTGATGGACCCTTAGGCTGCTTCTGTAATTTGGCTCCTATAAATAATGCTGCTATAAAAATAGGGTTGTATGTATCCCTTTGAATTAGTGTTTTTGTATTTTTTTTTTTTTATAAATATCCAGTGGTCTGATTGCTAGGTGATAGGGTAGTTTTATTTTTAACTTTTTTAGGAACCTCCATACTGTTTTCCACAGTGACTACACCAGTTTGCATTCCCACCAAGAGTGCAAGAAGGTTCTTTTTTCTCCACATTCTTGCCTCCACATCTTGCACTTGTTTCTTATGTTTTTAATTTTAGCTGTTTTGACAGGTAGAAGGTCATAGCTCATTGTTGTTTTGTTTGCACTTCCTTAATGATGAGTGATATTGAGCATCTTTTCATGTGTGTGTTTGGCCATTTGGATGTCTTCTTTGGAGAGATGTCTGTTCATGTCTTCTGCCCATTTTTTCCTTGGATTATTTGGTTTTTGGATATTGAATTCTATAAATTCATTATGTATTTTGGCTACTAACCCTTTATCAGATATGTCATTTGCAAATATTTTCTTCCATCATGTAGTTTGTCTTTTAGTTTTGTTGATTGTTTCCTTTGCTGTATAGAAGCTTTTTATTTTGATGTAGTCCCAATAATGTATTTTTGCTTTTATTTCCCTTGCCTCAGGAGACATAGAAAAATGTTGCTACAGCTGATATGAAAGTTATTTCTGTTTATGCTCTCTTCCAGGATTTTTGAAATATATTTTTTTAAACAGATATCCTAGAAACAAGGTTATACATTGATCAGTTAATGGAAATGTGATCAGAAGTTTGTAAGCACCTAACCTTGTGTTTCTTCTAGGGACAGTGATTCAGCATTTGCTAACTCAATGTGGAGACTTTGTAGAACATAACTACTCCAGATAATGAGAATCTAATATATACATATTTATTTTTCTCTGTGTATGCTTTCCTTCCTTGATTTCTTAGAATTATACAACTTATATTACAGGACTCTTCATTTTCAAATTTCCAAAATTATTTGGTTTGTGACAACATTAAAGAAATGTATAATTTTGCACATATATAACTACATATGACTATATACAATTGTATATAAATACATATGAGTATGTAACTATTTAAAGAGATTATGGGCTTAACCTTTGGCCCCAGATTGTCTGTCTTCAAACTATTACATTGCCACTGACAGACTCAATGATCTTGGGTGAGTTATATAACCTCTTGAGAGTTAGTTTGTCCAACAAAATATGGTAACAACAGTAGTACCTTCCTTATAAGGTTATTTTGAAGATGAAATAAATTAATGTTTGAATATTACTTTGAAGGATATATTGAACATAAGGTGCAAATAAATAGGTGACTATTAGTTGACATATGCATAGGTGTAAATCTGTAACTCATATTGGCCATCAGTTATAAATTGATAAGTGAGAATTATTTTTTTTTTAGATTTTATTTATTTGAGAGAAAGAGTGAGTGAGAGAGAGGGAGAGAGAAGAAGTAAGGGGAGGGGCAGATGGAGAGGGAGAATTAGACTCCCTCCTGAGTAGGGAGCCTGATATGGGACTGGATGCCAGGACTCATACTGGGACTCTGGGATCATGACCTGAGCTGAAGGCAGATGCTTAACTGACTGAACCACCCAGGCATCTCAAGTGATAACTATTTTTAAAGTCGGGTTTATCAAGGTATAATTTCATTGAGTAAAATTCACTCTTTTTAATGTGGAGTTCTGTGCATTTTCATAGAGGCATATAATTATATAACCATACCAACAATCAAAATATGGAAGGGCACCTGGGTGGCTCAGTCAGTTGAGCAACTGATTTGGGCTCATGATCTCAGGGTCCTGGGATCAAGCCCAGCTGCTGGGCTCCAGCTCGGTAGGGAGTCTGCTTTTCCTTCTACTTCTCCCTCTGCCCATCCCCTGCTTGTACTCTCTGTGCCTCTCTCAAATAAATAAAAATCTTTTAAAAATATGGAATATTCTATTACCCAAATTTGCCCTTATTCCCTTTTATTATCTTTTCTTCATTCCTGACATTGACAACCACTGATCTTTTTTTCCCCTCTAAGGTTTTTTCTTTTCCAGAATAACATAAATAAATTATATGTCATAGAAATGAATTGTAAATATGCAGCCTTTTGAGTCTGGCTTCTTTACTTACCATAACCAATTTGAGACTCATCAATATCGTAGTCTGTACCAATTGATCATTCTCTTGATTTCTGATTAGAAATCTATCATATGGATGTACCACAGTTTATCTATACATTTACAAGTGGTAGAACATTTAGGTTGTGTCCAGGTTTTTTGTGTGTGGTTTTTTTTGAATTTTTGAATAAAACTTTGAAGACATTACTGTGTAAGTTTTTGTATGAACATAAATTTTCATTTTTCCTGAACAAATATCTAAGTGGGAATTCTAGTCATATGAAGTACATTTTTACCCCTGTCTGTAAGAACGCAGTCAGAGTGTTTTCCTAAATGGTGTTTTATATAGCATTCCCACAAGTGAAGTATGCGAACTCCAATTGTTCTGGTATTTGTCAGACATTGGTATTATTGTTTCTTCAAAATTTTCCAAACTAAGACCTACGTTCTGGTATTCCAGTGTTCTTTAATCTGCTTTCCCCCATTGAATACTGATGTTGAGCAGCTCTTAGTGGGCTTTTTCCCATCCATATAACTTTTGGGTGAAATTCTTACCCTTCACATATTTAGAAAGTCTATGTCTGTACAGGAAACAGAGGCTGCCTCTACCTACTGTCTCATTCTTTACCATTCTTGTCTTTAGCACTCCATGGAGGACCATGAAGAAAAGCCTATAGAGAGTACAAACTATTCTTTTGTCTGCAGGTTATCCTCAGAGATCTCTAGTCCTATACCTTATCCTCTAACATTGCTCAGACTTGACCATCTGCATTCTATTGACAATTTGGTCTTATTTCTTCTCATCTGCTTTTCTGGACTGGCCCTTCTTCCATCAGAGCTCTGTCACAGGTGAGCCAGCTTGCAGCTAGTCTGTCTTTGAGGAGCCTCTTGTCCTTCATTTCAGGATACTTGCTTTCCTGTGAACTTCAACTCTAAAAGGCTTCAAGGAAATCTATAATTTTGAATTTATTTATTTCTTCTTGCTAGTGTGAGGATGACATTCTTTCAAGCTTTCTATATTCTAGGGAGAAGCTGAACTCTCTGATTATATATCTGTTTTGTTTTAAATTTCTTTAAATGAGCATACATTGTCTTAACAAGAAAAATAGCAAATGGGGGCACCTGGGTGGCTCAGTGGGTTAAGCCTCTGCCTTCGGCTCAGGTCATGATCTCGGGATCCTGGGATCAAGCCCTGCAGCAGGCTCTCTGCTCAGCGGGGAGCCTGCTTCCCCCTCTCTCTCAGCCTGCCTCTCTACCTACTTGTGATCTCTCTCTGTCAAATAAACAAAATCTTTTTTAAAAATTTTAATAAAAAAAGAAGAAAAATAGCAAATGAAATAAATCTTAGGTAATGTTAAATGGCATTGTGTAATACATTCAGAATTCATGTCTAAAGATAACCTCATCTCTTTTATATTTCGTATATGAGTAATAAAAAACAAAGAGAATGCCTTTACTATCAATTCTTCAAGTCTCTTTGACACATTAAAAATAAGTTCAGAATTTAATAGTACTACCACTGTAGAAAGAAAACAAAAAGGACTGTTCTCCTCTTAGTAAAACCTTCTTCACTTTGGCTTCTATTATTTGTTTTTTTTTTTCTTTTTAATCTGGCTTTAGTAGCTTGAAATTAACCGTTAGGAAATCTGTCAAATAATTAAAACCTATGATAAATGTGCCACTCATTTTACAGTGTTTCAATTAATAAGTATAATCCTATTTTTAGCTACAAGATATTAATTATGCAGCACATAGAAATTATGTAGTATTCTACAAAATAATAGAAATCAGCATAATGTCAGATGCTAGCAGTAGTATACAGTATACTGGATTTTCAGTAATAGTTTAATTTTATGGGAATAAAGTGCTTAAAATGCAAAAAAACTCATTATAAAAATAAAGTTATTCTTAAAAGTGGTTACTTTATTATGAATTCATAGTTCACATACATCAAAAATAATAAAGATCACCAGAAATAACACAAAGACCACTGGAACTAAAAACAGCTTTATAATGAAGCTATTAATTTGTCAGACAAGGGAATACTGGTCAGTGAAGAAATTCATTGTGTAGTTTGTTAAGGGAAAAACTAGAGGAATTTTAATTGATAAAGGAGGGTAGTATTCATGGCAGTAATGCTGATTAACAATGAAAAATTAGCACTCTTAATAGTGTGAGATAAAAGTGTAAGTGTACATAGTTGGATGAAATATGTTCTGTAATTCATTGAGTAAGATAAGGTCTTCAGATCATTAGATCTGGTTTACATCCATATCCCAGAGTCACCAAAAGTTCATGGTCCTTTCTTGGTTTCAGCCAATTGTGATGAAACTCAATAATCATTTCTGATATCTACCAGGACAGTGCTTAGGTGGGACATTTTCCTTTATACATGATTTTATTTCTATCTACCTTTTCACAAGTCTTTCTACCATTATCAGCAGCATAACACTGTGTATTTACTATAGAAAAATTAGGCTTGTTAGTTCTAGGAAGTTTGAAACATAAAATACTTTAAAAGGAGTACAGGCAATCTCTACAAATTAGAACTGTAGAATATAAATTCCATTATGAGAATACAGTGTGTATTTTAATTCTGACCACATAAATTCAAGCATCTCTACCAACTGATGATAGAAGGTAAATATATCCAAGTGAGACTACACTATATTGTGTTCAGCAGCTACTCCAGGACTCCTAATTAGGATGGTCTTAAATTGACATGCTGATGAAAGGCAGGGCTAGGTTGCATTTATTGATAAGCAATCTGTTCTTATTTAGTTAGCATGTTTATTTAGCATGGCTTGTGGAAATAACATGCGTTTTCTGTTAGAATGGAAGTGGATGGTAGGCATTGTAATATTCAGAGCTGTCCTCTGAACACCAGTGTTTAGTTTTTAACCATCTAGAATTACACAAAGAGTGTAGGTACTCTGTGGAATTTAGCTTTCTCTAAATTGTATATTGACTTACTGATCAAGCATTTCCTTCTACTGCCTAGAAGAGAAAGAGAAGAAAGTTGAATATCTGAAAGTCTGGATTATGTGTTTTATCCTGGGTGGAAGATGTTAATGAGAATTTTTATACTGATTTTATACTGATTGGCAGGCAGCACATGACAAATGCTTGAGGAAATAATCTTATGAATGTCTTTATGTTTCTTGAGAACAAAAATCTCTTAAATGAAAGGTTCCTTGGTCTCTATACCAGGATCTAATCAAGGTAGTGAATAAGCCTCCAGCCATAATGATTGTTTTATTCACATTTATTTCACAATATATATTTTTATAGTTGTTAATTATTTGGGCTGCAGTCACTCAGGTGTAGGAAACCAGTTCTAATTAAAGTGATGTTTCATATACTACACAAGAAGAGTTATTCGTGGGCACCTGGGTGGCTTAGTTGGTTAAGCATCTGACTTTTGATTTTGGCTCAGGTCATGATCTCAGGGACATGAAGTCAAGCAATGTGTTGGTCTCCAAACTGGGCGTGAAGCCTGCTTAAGATTCTCTCTGTCTCTCTGTCCCTTCTCCCAAACCTTGCTCATGCTTGCTCTCTTAAAAAAAAAAAGTCATTCTTATTCTTTCAAAACCCATGCCCTTTTTGATAACTTAAAAAATTTCCTTTTCATCTAGAATAGTTAGCCTTAGGAGAAACTAAGAAGTTTATTGTGTAAATATCATCACAAATTTAAGAAATGTTTCTATTTATGGAATTTATTTAAAAAATAATCATAGTTGTTTTTGGTTATTGCTTTAAAAATGTAAAATTTTAATAAAACATTGAATATGCTTTTTCAAGTTAATAATGGCCTGCCCTGGACATCCCACATCTGGTGTGATAATTTGCCATCCAATTCAGATAAACCTCCTTCCACTACTTCACAGTATCACACCAGCTGCTACTCTTCTAAAGGCTACTTCCACAAGCAAACTTCAGTTGTCTTCAAAGAAAAGTGCTTTTACTTTATTGTGGTACATATATATATATATGTATATGTATATTTTGTCCATTTAACATGTATAAATCATTGTTAAATGTGTCACTGACAAAGTTTTTTAGTTTTGTGCCCTTAACACCATTTTCCCCACAAATCTTGTAGTTTTCATTGTACTATTTTGCATAATACGGTGATTTTTAGGAACATGTATATTGTGTTATAGCAGAACTAGCTGTACATTGGTGAGCAAAATGAAAAAAAACTCTTTCAGAGCTTATGTTCTAACAGGAAGGAAAAAGGAAATAAACACAATATAACAGCCAATTATATAGTGTGTTAGAAGCTGAGAAATGCTTTGAAAGAAAATAGAAAGGAAAATAGATAAGAGGAGCTAGAGATGGGTGTAGAGCAATTTTTAAGGATAACTGTTGGACTCACTGTGATCATTTTTACACAAATATTTGAAGAAGATAACTTTTTATCAAACTATATATATATTTTTTAAGTTAAGACATGGCTTCCATACAAATATAAATGTACACATGCCAAAGATTTATTTCCTTCCTTCTTTCTTCTTTCTTTCTTTCTTTTTTTCTTTCTTTCTTTCTTTCTCTCTTTCTTTCTTTTTAAGAGAGGGAAAGAGACAGAAAGAGAACACATGTGCACAGGAAGAAGGGTGGCCCAGTGCAGAGCCAGACTTGTCTCAAAACTCACAACCTTGAGATCATGACCTAAGCCAAAATCAAGAGTCGGTCACTTAACTAACTGAGCCAACCAGATACCCTTTATTTCAATTATTATTTAATTAGAGGATCAGTAAGATGCACTCATCAAAGAGTATTTTGCAGAGCTTGAAATTTCTAGGTGACTTAGTAAGAAATGTTAGAATAAACTTGCTAGGTTAATTACAAAACTAGTTAATGTCTTCTGGGCTATAAGCCATATGTAACTTTAGTAAATCTTCACTAAATCTTTATTAGTCCATAGTCAATAATAAAAAGTAAACCTTGAATCAAACAGAATAACTCCTTCAAATGATCTTCCAGTGGGTCTGTTAAATAATGCTCCCACATGGCATTGAAAGGACATAACACCCACCTTTTAAATTTTTTTGCCTTATTTCTAAATTTAAGATAATTTTTCATACAACTATGTGCCGGGATATTTTTGGAAAAGCTTTTAAGTCAGAAGAATGTGCCAGAGCAAAGGCCCTCAAGCAATTTCCTAGACAGTTCCATAATCAAGAAGTAAGCTACTATAGATGGAAGGGAAGGAACCTGAGAGGAGATATGGATTTGTAAGGTCTTTGGGGCAATTAAAAGGATTTTGAGGGGCACCTGGGTGGCCCAATGGGTTAAGCCTCTGCCTTCGGCTGGAGTCGTGATCCGGGGGTCCTGGGATTGAGCCCTGCATCGGGTTCTCTGCTTGGCGGGGAGCCTGCTTCCTCCTCTCTCTCTGCCTGTCTGCCTCTCTGCCTACTTGTGATCTCTGTCTGTCAAATAAATAAATAAATCTTTTTAAAAAGGGGATTTTGACTTTTAGGTTGAATAGATGGGGAGCTGTGAAAAAATCTGATTTAAGCAATAAAATCATCTGATATTTAACTTAAAAGTATCACTCGGCTTGTTGTATTGGAATTGCATGGGGGGTGGCGGGTTATGTGGGAGCAAGAAAAACCACTTAGTGGCTGTTGCAGTATCCATGCTTGGATGAGTATGGTGTTCATGGAGGTGGTGAGAAGTCATCAGAATCTAGACATGTTTCTGATAGGAGAGAATAAATAATTACATTTGCAGTATGAGAGAACAACGTTTGGACTTGAAGCAACTAGAAGATATGATGTTGTCGTTAACTGAGAAGGCCATTCTTGGAGCAGATTTACATTTAGGCCTGTTGAGTGTGTGTTGCATCTTGTCTCAGCTTCTTAGCTGAAGTCTGGGTGCTTAACTTAGAGTGAAGAAATGCAAGTACCAATGCAACAAGGAAATACTGTATTTACAGTACTGTAATATATTTATTGACAAAATTTCATGTGTAGGTAGACCCTTGCAGTTCATTGCTAGAGGGTCAATGGTACATTTTCCCCATAATGTATGATCTTCATAGATGAACAATCTTACAGCCATTTAATGAACATATACTGCTGGCTTATAAATAAAGAGCATGCTAATTGCATACTGTAAAAAAATATTAAAAACAGTTATGAAGAAGGGCACCTGAGTGGCTTGGTCAGTTAAATATCTGTTTTGGGCTCAGGTCATGGTCGCAAGATCCTGGGATCCAGCCCAGCATCAGGCTCCCTGCTCAGTGGAGAGTCTGCTTCTCCTTCTCCCTCTGCCCCTTCCCATGGCTCATGCTCTCTCTCTTCTCACTCACTCTCTCTCTCTTAAATAAATAAATAAAATTTTAAAAAATAAAAAACAGTTACAAAGAAAAGGCAGACCAAAACCTTGAAAATGCATTCAATATCTTCTTAGAATGAATTAAATATATAATGTTGCTAAGTTGTAAGTTATAAATATACTAGTCCAGATATAAGTGAAAATTTTGGTTTAAAATCTGGCTTTTCCTAAGCAAAAGTCACTCAGGCTGACTGAATAGTTGACTCAATCTACATGTAGTTCAATTTAACTAATTGATGGGAGATTAAATAAGTTTAAATTATTATGTTTCCCATTGTTTCACATACGGTTGCATAGGATTACTATTATCTATCTATAATTTCCTTCTGTATTTGAGCATAGTATCCATTCCAATTATTTTAAATTTTAAGATAATTCAATTATGGATACACTATGCCACTATAACATTATATAAAATACTTCTTTTAAATTGTGAAAAATGATAATGCCAAGATTATCATTGTTGCTCTTATTTCCAAATTAAAATCCAGAAATCCCTTTTTACTTTAATTTTTGTATCTACTAAGATATCGTTCAAACTTGAATCCAAATTTTTATTCCCTTACTGTTGTAAAGTTAAACGAGGAGGAAAAAGAAAATGAACATGTGTTTGATCAAATTATATGTGCTTTAAATTTTTTTGTTAAAAGACATTTATATGCTCAGGAATCAAATGACACATGACTCAAAATATCCATTTTATAGATATTTTAATATTAAAAATTAAGTCTGCATGCATATAATTATTTGTAAATATTTTCTTTATGTATCTAATGAGCTAGATTCTAGAAGTATAAATTAAATGTTCTCATAGTAGAAAATAAACTGTGGTTTATGTAAAAAATATATTTAGCTTTTCCCTGTGATCTTTTAATAATTCCATTGTAGATATTTTGGAGGAAAAGGGACAAAATTATTTAAGTTATAAATGTATCATGTCAAGATATTTTAAGAGCCTCCTGAGATTCAGGGAGAAAGAACTGTCTTTTTGTCAATCACAAAATAACCAAAGAGATAGGCTTTCTTTGTTTGGATTATTTTTTTAAGAATATGTTTGAATTCTGGTCATAAATATAAGATTTCTTCTTTCTTTTTTTGGTTGAAATGTCTTAGTTTACCATTTTATATATGAATACATTTGTAATGTTAGTTAAACTTTACAGATATAGTTCTCCTCCACATTTTTTTGTTGCTGCTCTTTCTATTTGCTCTTGCTTCCTCTAGTTATGTCTTTTTCACTAAGGTAGTCTTAATTGGTCTTTCCAATATATAATGCAGTTTGCCAAATAAATATACTGGCTAACAAAATAAAAGGTCTTTGAACGTCCAGTGAACTATCAATGTTTGCACAAACACTTTATTGCTAGCTTAGGAAATAGGCTGAGTTCTTGTGAGATATTATGCATATTCTGTACTTGCCATAATAAAAACAAATTGGAAATAATGCACTACCTTTTTTAAAGAAGTTACTTCTTTTTATATTAGCATAAGTTTAATCTTCAGAGTATGATTATAAAACTAAGCCACATTTTAAGAAGTCAAAATAGCTAAATTATTATAGGCTCTGGAAAATTGCTTCTTTACTATCTCAAGTTTAAAAATCAATTTTGTTTGATTATTATCATAGTTGTTTGATTTGGGTTATTTTATTCTGCCAAGCATGAACATCATGTCTTATTTCAATTCTATATAATTAGAGGAGAGAAATGAGATTGAATTTTTTTAACAGCATCTTTTATTTACAATGCAATAGGGACTGAATTGCACTGAATATCTACTTTACTATTTTAATCTACCAAATCTGGGCATGTTTTTATCTTAAAAAATGATATTCTATGAAAGGGCTATGGGATATCTTCAGGGCATGTAGATATAAGGATAAAGATGCAAAATGTTCAGTGAAAAGAGATAAAAGATAAGCATCTGTTGGACTGGCTACCTAAGAGTCTCATATTTATTCATTTTATTATGATAAATCTGTTTATCAGGTTTGCCGTTGTGAATATATATGGATTAGTCACCAGAAGACTTCTACCCCTGGTCTGCCATTGTAAGGTTTCTTAACAGCAAAAGGTCTACATGGTATAAAGAAAAGAACCTAGATTTTGGAGCCATTTGGAGTGGAGTTTGAAATTATTTCTACCATTGGCTGCCTAACCTTGGCCAAATTACCTAAACTTGATGAATTTCAGTGTAGAGATAAAGATGCGCGCATTAAAGATTTCATAATTGTTACAAATCTTGCATTTGTAAATGACAAGATAATTTAAACTATATTTAATTTTTTAAAGATTCTATTTATTTGAGAGAAAGAGAGAGAGAGAACAAGACAGAGAGCACATCAGGGGAAGGGTGAGAGGCAGGGAGAAAGGGAGAGGCAGACTCTTCCCTGAGGAGGGAGCTGGATGCAGGGCTGGATCCCAGGACCCAGGGATCAGGACCTGAGTCAAGCAGATGTTTAACCACTTAACCAATGGAGCCACCCAGGTGCTCCTACACTTATTTATTTATTTATTTTAATTTAGGAAGAAAGGGGGAAGGAAAGAAGAAAAAAAGGGAGGGAGGAAGGGAAGGAAGGAGAAGGGCAGTTTCCTGGGTTATGGAATTGATCCTTTATATGTAGACTTGCCTTCCAAACATGCTTTGATCCAATAGATGCAAGTAATATTATAATCAAGCTCTGTTTTTCTACACTTCTTGGCCTTCCTCAACTTTATCTTCACACTGGCTCCCCTTATGGTAGCAAGAATGGAATAAGACCAAGTCTCATGCAATTTTGCCAGATGTCCTGAAGAAGAGAAAAAGCTTCACTCCTCCTTAAATTCCAGTATTATCTTCTCACATCTCCTTAGCTCTAATTCATCTTAATTCTCTCTCTGAATAAACCATTATATCTAGGAAGTGCAGCAAGGTAATTAGATTAAACTATGAAAGACCTATCTTTGGAGTTGAAGCTAGGATGAATCCTTTGCAAGCCACATAGCTGATAATAGTAGAGGGATGGTTTCTCAAAGGAACTATTTTGTGTTGATATGATGGAATGGATGTAGGAGAATCAACACCAGTCATTCCCTTCAAGAATTTCTTTTGAAAATGAAGTATCTTAATATGTCTAATGTGTCTAAACCAAATTAGACTCTCAAAAATGTTAGTTCTATACCCAGAGTATCAGTAATAATTTTATAACATAGTGATGTATCACAATATATCCTAATATAGATACTGACATTTGAAAATAGCTCTTCTTTAGGAATTTCTTTTAAAAAGCTATTCCTATGCGATATAGTAATTCTCACTTTCGTGAAATTTGCTATGCTCTTTTGCATGAAATAGAAAGACACAGTTCAAGCTAGGTCCACCTTACTTCAGTCTTTCCCCATCATGAGCACATTCTGATGTTCAGTTAACTACTGTCAATATTATAAGTGAGTTAACTACTATCAGTATTATAAGTGAATGATGTGTTTCTTTAAACTTTAAAGATGTTTAGTTTTTTTACTAAATTAGAGTATGATAATGAGAGTGTTTAGTAGGTTATTGGACTATTCGTGTGGAATTTGTTAAAGCAGAGGAAGAGTCACTCTGGACATAAACTTATGGTCTCTTTCTTGTTCTAAAATGATGCATTCCTTTGGAAATTGATTCTGCCAATGTTATAGTTCTCTTATATTTTTCTTTATTAATTTACATGCATTTCAGTTATGACTAACAAGTTAGTTATCATTTAAAGTGCTAATCGATAGAAATATAAAAACATAATATATATTTTATGAAAATATGTAAAAATATACATATTATATATATATATATAGTAAAATATATAAAGAACAAAAAACTCATCTAAGGATGATATAGGAACCAAAAGTGATAGTAAATCAACATTGTTCAAAAGGAAAAGTTTTTGATAACTTTAAGGATAAGTGTAAAATTTTCTAAAATCCCTTAAGTTATAATGAGTATTAAGGCAAAACTATGCTAAGCTAAATTTAGTGTATTTATGAAAATGCTTAGTAATATATTTTCTAGTATGAGAGACACAGTGGGGCCAGCAAATGGGGGTAATTAGTCAGTGAAGCAATAGCAGGACTCCTGTTATGGACATTTTAGTTTCTTACTGCTTTTCATTGCGAATTTAATTGCCCACATAAAGCTAAATGCTTTGAAATAATCTTCTCAGAACCTTATCAAATAGTTTTATTAAATAATCAATTGTAACCTAGGAGTTTTATAGAACGTTGGAAATACTTGCACATGGAAATCAATTTTAGTAATTTTTTCAAACTGGAAAATCATTTTACAGGATACCACTACAGAGATAAAAACAATAAAACCAAGTTTGGCTTATTATGGGGATTTACAAGATCCCTTGTGTTTATGTGAGTGTAGGTATGTTGACATGCAATTAAATTTAACTCAATGATACAGTGCACAAACAATGAGCTCATGAACTTATGTTTACTTGTCTACTAGAGGACAATGTAACGTGTGGAAAATCAATAGAAAATGAACATTTATCAGATGGATTTACTTACAGGATGGAATGAAGGAGAATAATCATTTTTCTTTTACATTTCCCTCCTCGTACTATGTATTTCTTAAACATTTACAGGGCATTAAAAGTAGGATGCATTTTAAATAAAGTGTTTTTTTTTTTTCTTTAAAAAAAATAGTTTATTTATTTATTTGACAGAGAGAAAGAGAGATCACATGCAAGCAGAGCAGCAGACAGAGGGAGAGGGGGAAGCAGGCTCCCTGCCAAACAGAGAGCCCAACACAGGGCTCAATCCCAGGACCCTGAGATCATGACCTGAGCCAAAGGCAGAGAGGCCCAACCCACTGAGCATCCAGGTGCCCCAAATAAGACATTTTGTCTTGTTTTTAAAGATTTTATTTATTTATTTGACAGACAGAGATCACAAGTAGGCAGAGAGGCAGGCTGAGAGAGAGGTGGGAGGAAGCAGGCTCCCTGCTGAGCAGAGAGCCCGATGTGGGGCTAGATCCCAGGACCCTGGGATCATGACCTGAGACGAAGGAAGAGGCTTTAACCCACTGAGCCAACCAGGCGCCCCAAATAAAGTGTTTTTGATGTTCATAGCTTCAGATATTGATTTTCAATATTTAATACTTTCCTATAATACATTTTTTTCCAGACAAATGCAGAAAGAAGCAAATGCCATGCACTCTATATAAGATATTTTTGTTCTTATTACCACTTTTGAATGATAAACATGTAATGATCCAATATAGGACATATCCTTGTGATAGCTTTCAACTACAACAGATTCTTTCTCTTTAGATAGCCAGTGTGTGTTGTTCATGTGTCTGTTGTCTTAGCCAAGAGGAGCATTTTACAGGACCATTTTTGGAATGCTACAACCAATTTAAACAAATAAATAACATCTTAAGAATATACTAGAAATATTTGGAAATGATGTCAAAAGAAGTGAGAAAAAGCCTTGTAAGGAAGTAGAATCTTGCCATGAACAAACAAGAGTGGTGCTAAATTACTAATCCTACACAATAGAAAAACTCATTTCTTAGTATAAAAAGTATCCATAGTGACATATAAAAGGATGCTTGTGTAAATTGTCGCATAGCTACAGTTACTGATCAAAAGCTTGTATTTTGTATATGTGTAGGCATTGATATAATATATAATCATAAATGATTGACCATGCATTCATATTTTTTCCTTCACTATTGAAGTCACATATGTGTGTTACCTGAGGTCATTTCTCAATATGTTTCTAAAGAAATATGTAAAATTCAAGCTTTATTCATAGGAACCCTAAAAAGTGAATTACTATATTTACTAGATGAACTTGTGGGTCCAGTGGGATCCAGAGCACTTACAGATTTTTGAGCAGTCAGAAGTCCTTGTCGCTAAGACTCTATTTTGCACTTGAACAAGAAGAGAGAAAATTTGAAATGACAATTTTTTAAAAGACTCATGGATTTTGGGATAGGGACAGCAGCCTATTTATTTTGTGTGCTGAGTTTCTAATATATTATTTGGCATGTAGGAGGTGTTTATGTAAGGATAATATAGAAATGATGGTACTGAATTGTGAAAATAATATTTTAAATTTCATATGCTAAAAAGCAGGAAGTAATACCATTATAATGGTTTTAGATCAATTGCTTTTGGTGGCTATTGGGTTAAAGTCTTGGCAACAGCACCATCCTGACAAAGGGCTGAAAGTGGGTAAATAAGTCAGCATCATTTAATCTTTTTTTTAGCATCATTTTATTCTTAAGTAAACTGAACTGTGCAATTTCAGTATGCCTTTGACTATCATTTTGATGTTGCATGGACTTGTCCTGAATTTATTTTGTTCAAAATAGAATAACATAAATACTCATTTTTAAGAATTCATGACTGGATTCTTGTCATTGTTGCTGATGTTCTCCCCCAATCCATCTTTTCTTTTTCTCTCACTCTCTTACTAGTCTATCGTTTTATGCTAATAACAAAATTCTAATTCTTAGAACAGTAATCTCAGAAGTCATTTTAGAGATACTCCTTAATATCCAAAAGGGAAGATTAAGGTTTCAGTATATCTGTGTATTCTGTATCACTGGCAATGCCTCATTCTCTACCTTTACTGGGAGCCACTGACTGCATCTTACCACCTGTACTAGGCTCTAGACCACAGGTGAACTCATACCCCTCTAATGTGACCCACAGATGATTAGGCACTGGATGGAGCAGTGCAGATAAATCTGATCTTGTGCCCCAGGTATAAGAATTTGGCTCCCGACTCCTTGACTTTTAGCTCTGGCAACTGACTTCTGCCTTATTTTTCAGGTTTTCCACCTCACTAGTCCCTACCTTCTCATCAGTATTTTACTTCCTCCAAACCCTGTGGCATTAGGTGAACTCTGTTCCTCACTAGATTTCACAAGTTTTTGTGGAGTCTTATGAGGTCCTGGAGAGCTGTGCTACCAGTCCTAACCACATATCCTAACTTGATTTCAAAGCCATATAACTCACCGTTCAGCACCTAAAACCCTGTGCTGCAGACCTTTATTCCCAGTGCACATAGTCTCTTGGAGAGTTGTCTCATTACTCCAGTATTCCTCAAATCTTAGCACACATCAGAACCACCTGGTGCGCTTCTTAAAGCATAGATTTCTGGGCCCTACCCCGAGAATTTCTGATTTAATAGGTCTGGTCAACGGCTGGGAATTTTTATTTTTAACACGTTACCAGGTGATGCTGATGCTGCTTGCCCACTTTGAGAACTACTGCTCTATTCTAACTTCTTGGCTTGTTGGCAAGTGGCTCTGTAGAATCAATATTGTTTCTTTCATTTCTTCCTGGAGATCTGTCAAATAAAAATACCTCCATGTTACTCTGATAGTGTAGTGAGCATTTAGTAAGTTCTTACCATGTGCAAAGTAGCATAGGGATTTCATATAACTTATTTAAATCCATAAACAAATGTAAAAGATTATCCTTGTGTTAGAGATGGAGAATATGATTCACAGAGATGTTCAGAAACTTCAACATGGTTATGTAGGTTGTAAATGGGAAAATGAGATTCAAAACCAGGCTTTCTGATTCAAATGCTCATGTATTAGAAAGGTTTTTGTTACCTTCATGTACATAAAAATGTCATTAAAAATTTTCTTTAGGGACACCTAGGTAGCTCAGTTGGTGTCTGCCTTCAGCTCTGGTCATGATCCTGGGGTCCTGTGATCAAGCCCTCATTGGGCTTCCTGCTCAGTAGAGAGCCTACTTCTCCCTCTCCCTCTGCCTGCTGCTCTGCCTACTTGTGCTCTCTTTCTATCTCTCTGTCAAACAAATAAATAAATAAATAAATAAAATCTTCAAAAAATTTTCTTTAAACAAAATGTTCTGACAGAAGTCATGTTTTTATCATGAAAAATGGTTATAATAATGATTTTAATTACATATTATTATGATTATTACATTTGTATTTTTAGTTTCTGCAAGAGATAGTTTCCAAGGAGAGTAATGAATTCATATGACTGCTGAAAAGGATATAAAGAATTTAAAATCAATATCACAAATCCAAAATACATGAAAACCTAGCTGTCTGTCATAAGCACTTAAGCTATAATTTGATCAGTTATCTATCACACTAGTAAAAATAATATATATGGGAGAGAAACAGACGGAGGCTAAGAGAGACTATAGGGTATAGTATATAAACAGTATGCTCAAGTAAGATTAGTGGGGAAGTGAATGTTTCTTGGTATTGTCAGATGAATATACTCATATGAGCTATAATCTTAGGATAGGGTGTATATTTTTCTACAAGAATAATTCTTTTATGTCAGTTAAAGCTGAACAGTAAAATTGTGGTTTTCAAATCAGCTTGCCCATGTGTCTGTAGATTACTTTGTATTTGCCTACTATAGTATAGGAAGTCATACATCCTTATAGTTTAGAATATGTCTTTTCCTATGTTTCAAAAGGAATATATTGCTTCCAAGATGCTCAAGACAAGTGTCAGGAACATCCATGTAACTGTATCTTGTGTTATAAAGACACCCTCCCTTCTGCTTTGGTGAAGACAACACAGAACTAAAGAGCACCGAGTAAACCAGAGAGATACCTGTTCAGAGTTCTTACAATTAGTTCCAAATGTATTTTGGACAATTGGAGAGATAAACTAACTTTATCTATGGCCCATTTTGTGTTTAACATCCTTGACCATTATATAGTTACTAAGTACACAAAATATAATTGATGTTTCCCTTAACTACTTTCTTTGCCAGCCTTAATTCTGCTTAATTGCTACAGATACACAATTCAAGAAGAATCAGTAGACATTTAAATTGTGATTATACTAATGCTAGTTGAATGTTTCTTAGGCGTCTTTGGTTGAATAACATTTAGCTACAATATACTAGAATACTCTTTTGGATAAATATCAACTTTAATTGAATACTACTCATTGGATCAGCTGCCAGTTCTAAGTAACTGAGGAGCTAGGTAATTAAGACCATTATTTTTGTTAAGATCAAGCAGACTTCACAACTTTTTTCAAATGAGATCTCAAGACAGGCTGAGCTCATGTGGGTAGTCATGTATAAGGGAAATGGACTTGGAGAAATTGATTGTTTTTTCAGAGAAACTCAATGAACTATTTGAGCTCAAGTGGAAAATAGCCTGAAATTTGACTTCATTAAGACTGTCTGGGAAGTTAGAAGCTCAGATAAAAAAAGGGAACTTGAGTAAGATTTTCAAGAGTAGATTATGTTTGGTTGCCTGGGTGTCTCAGTGGGTTAAAGCCTCTGCCTTCGGCTCGGGTCATGATCTCAGGTCTTGTAATTGAGCCCTGCATTGGGCTCTCTGCTCAGGGGAGAGCCTGCTTCCTCCTCCTCCTCTCTCTCTCTGCCTGCCTCTCTGCCTACTTGTGATCTCTGTCTGTCAAATAAATAAATTTTAAAAAATCTTAAAAAATAAAGAGTAGATTATGTTACCATGAGTCACTATATACTAAATATATATGATATTTATTTATTTCTCTTCCCAAACAGTGGTGATTCTATTACATGCAGCTGTCAATATACCTCACATGTGACAGAACAATGGTAGCCATAAGATGTTATTCTTAAAAACATCTGTGAGGGGGCACCTGGGTGGCTCAGTGGGTTAAAGCCTCTGCCTTCGGCTCAGGTCATGATCCCAGGGTCCTGGGATTGAGCCCCACATCGGGTTCTCTGCTTGGCAAGGAGCCTGCTTCCTCCTCTCTCTCTGCCTGCCTCTCTGCCTACTTGTGATCTCTGTCTGTCAAATAAATAAATAAAATATTAAAAAAAAAAAACATCTGTGAGAACCAAACAAAATAGAGACACACTTTAATGAAATAAGCCTACATTTATTTAGGGAATAATATTTAATATATAATAAATACCAAGTTAGAGACCAGCCTGTAAACTTGGGCTCCAATTCAATTTTAAAATAAACAGGAGAGAGTATTACATATGGAATTATGAAGGATTTATAAAGCTGGGAAATATTCAAAGGAAGTCTCAGATCCCTTGTTTTGAAGATAACACTGAAGCACTTGTCTTGAAGTTCCAGTTCACATTAAAATTGCTCCCTAATTACTAGGCAACAGAGCTGAAGATGGTCCATTGGAAATATTACCATACCTCTGCCATGTTAAAAAGAACCTTCAAGCAATCATCACTAGTAAAGCTACAGGTGTTGGAATAATGACAGACAATTCTAAGAAAAGCTGAAAACCCGCCTTCTAAATGACCTCATCATAAATCTTCAAACAGAAAACAGAGCCTCTTACCTTAAAGAAATCATTTCTTTTTTAAAAAGATTTTATTTATTTATTTGACAGAGAGATAGTGAGAGAGCACAATCAGGGGGAGCAGCAGAGGGATAGGGAGAGGCAGGCTTCCTGCTTAGAATGGGGCTCAATACCAGGACCCTGGGATCATGACCCAAGCCAAAGGCAGACACTTAACCAACTAAGCCACCCAGGCACCCCAAGAAATCACTTCAGAATATCAAATATTTTGCTTACACTTCGTGTTATAAAGCAAGTATAAGGAACAGAAGGGAAATTTATAGACCTTTGGCTGTACCAGCCTATGAAATAATGTTTAATCCTTCCTATCTATCTATCTATCTATCTATCTATCTATCCATCTATCTATCTATTTATCTATCTTCCTATCTATCATCCACTTATTATTTTTGGATGGGGGACATGCCATTCTAAAGCAGCTAGAAAATGAAGGTCCACAAACTCTCATCTGAAATATCCAGGCCTAGAATTGCATCAGAATTCAGAATGTTTCAGAATGACTGAAAAGAATAAGGCACAAATAGCCTTTCTTACATAATGCTCTTAGCATGGTTGGGGATAGACCCTACAGCCAGACACATTTACTGTAGCAAATTCATGAATATTTACATTGTATAAAGCTTCATATCAATTCAAGTTAGATACTAACTGAATATAGGTCAAGATGAGTTTTTTCACCAAAGCAGTTACTAAATAAATAAATAGATAGATAGATAATGATAACAACAAAGTAAAACAAAATAATGTTTTTCAAAGATTTTGTGTTTCAGAACTATGACAGTGAGACTGTGGACTTGTACTTAGACTAGGTCCAAATGAAAGAGAAACCTTGTAGTTCCCCTCATGACCTTTCTTTCTTTTTTTTTTTTAAGATTTTATTTTTATTTATTTTAACAAACAGAGATCACAAGTAGTCAGAGAGGCAGGCAGAGAGAGAGAGAGAGAGAGGAAGAGAAGCAGGCTTCCCACTGAGCAGAGAGCCCGTTGCGGGGCTCGATCCCAGAATCCTGGGATCATGACCTGAGCAGAAGGCAGAGGCTTTAACCCACTGAGCCACCCAGGCGCCCCCCTCATGACCTTTCTAAACTTCCTATTTTCAAAGTGCCTGAAGATATGTAAAATAATGATGATAGATTTTGAAGATGAAATTATATAAAATCTGCCCAAAGCACTGTTGTGAAGTAAGGGTATGAGTTCAGTACTTTGGTATATACTTTAACAAACAAGCCCAGGTCTAAAACATGTAATGTCTCAGGAACAACTAAAGTTAGTATTTATTTTTGTAGGGCCCAAAACAGATGTTCCTGACTGGCAGGCTCCCCTTCTTCAAGCAGTAGGTACCGCTGGCTCCCAGGTCCTTCCATCTTATGGCTCTGCCATGTTCAACACAATGTTTTCAAGGTTGTTGTGCTCCTTTGCAAAAATCGTGTGGAAGAAAAAGATGGAAACTGCAGTTCCTCTTTTTAATTACTTTGGTCAGCATGTTATTTATGCATGTATATATAACTATATATATCATAACCTTTCTCTCCCTCTGTCTTGGCAAGATCTAGTTACGTAGCCACACTCAGATTGCAAGGAGGCTGGAATATGTAGTTGCAGATTACTCGTCTTCTTGCCAGTCATAACTCCATGATTAAGGTGGGGGGGCATAAATTTTATTAGACAGTTTGCTGTGCCTCTCATGATTGTATTTAAAATGAGATGCAATTAATAAACATAATATCAATGATGCCTATTCATACACTGCTCTCCTAATGAGGACATCATGGTTGACTGCAATACACAAAAACCTCCAGCTGTCCTTATAGTTCCAGATTATAGGAGCTTCCTTAAAGAAGGAAAAACATACACTATCATTTTCACACCTGCCATTCATCACATGTTTTATGTCTATTCAGGAACTACAGGGCCTAGAAAAATACTCATAAGACCAAGATTAGGTAAAAATGGAAAGTGTTCGATAACAGCACATTAAGAAAAAAATACTTTAAAAAAAACCCACAAAACAAGCAAACAAAAACAAAACAGCAAAACAAAGAAAAACCAACCCCTGAAATATTTATAAATTTAGATTTTTTTTTTTTTAGAAACTAATTTGGCTCTTAGGGGTAATGGGGAATAGATTCTAGTTGAAAGTAGGAATACAAGTATTTAGATTTTTCCTCTCTAGGCCAAAGTCCCAGAAAAGGGAGAAGGGTTAATATTTTAAATAAATTTAGTGGCACACTTCTGCCCAGGTTCATTTTTAGGCCACTGAGGGACAAAAATCACACATAATCACACCATTTGAACACTAATCCTAATTATCACTTACCAGCTTTTGTCTATGTGTTTGTATTTAACATAACTGTACCATAATATTAAAGTGTTTATGAAACATTTCCCAATATTATTTGAAACCAGTGGATTAAAGCTTTCAAGATTGTAAACTACACGTTAAATATAAATTGAACAAGGGGCACCTGGGTGGCTCAGTCATTAAGTGTCTGCCTTCAGCTCAGGTCATGATCTCAGGGTCCTGGGGTTGAGCCCTTCCTCAGGCTCCCTGCTCTGCAGGAAGCCTGCTTCTTCCTCTCCCACTCCCCGTGCTTGTGTTCCCTCTCTCACAGTCTCTCTCTCTCTCTCTCAAATAAATAAATAACATCCATATACATATATGGATGTTATTTATATATACATAAATAATATATATATTATTTATATCATATATGTATATGCATACATATATATGCATACGTATGCATATACATATATGATATAAATAATTATATCTATATAAACTATATGCATACATGTATATATGCATATATACGTATACATATACATATATGATATAAATAATATACATATATACATATATGTACATATATACATATACATACATATACACATATATACATATGTATACATATGTATGTATATATACATATATATGCATATACATATATGTATATGTATGCATATACATATATATATATGCATATAAATTGAACAAATAATTATCTATTTAGTCTCTGAGGGAGAGAAATAAATTCAGGCTTACATTGTTCATTAGATTTAGAGGTTTAATTGCACTTTATGGAGAGCCAGACCAACAATTCACTTTAGAAATTGTTTTTCAAATATCTTGGACCAACTGTCATTTATCTTTTGCTTAACACTAATGATAATTGTGAAATCACTGTCAAGTTTACTTACTGGATTCTTAATTTTTTAAAAATATTTTATTTATTTATTTGACAGAGAGAGACACAGCAAAAGAGGATAGACAGAAGAGAAGAAGGGGGAGTGGGAGAGGGAGAAGCAGGCTTCCTGCTGAGCAGGGAGCCTGACGCGGGGCTTAATCCCAGGACCCTGACATCATGATCTGAGCTGAAGGCAGATGCTTAATGACTGAGGCACCCAGGCGCCCCAGGATTGTTATTGATAATACTAAAAATGGTCAATAATAATATGATATTGGAAATTTTGGAAAAAAAATGACAAAACTGAATAAAAAGTCATAGAGCATGACCCTAAATATTTTATTTAACTCTCTTAAAGAACTGCTAATTTATAACTCTTGGCAAAGTTCTTTAACCAATTAACTGACTGTGTCTCATTTTATGTAATGAAATCCTTCAATCAACCCTTTCTTCAAGTGTATAATTTAAGCCACAATACAAAAAATCTTTAGTTAAGTGTTATGGCAGTTAAGAGACATTTAGGAAAACAGGAACCATACCAGTTACTTAAACAGAAAGAATTTAATTGAAGGATTGAGATAAAGAAATATTGGAAGGTTAAAAGGAAGGGTGAAAAGATAAATAATACACACACGTACACCATAACTATAGAAAGAAGTACCAATGCTTGAGCTATGGAACAAAGAGGAAAGCAATTTGGATTCTTTAACTCTGGGAGCTTATAGGAGGGCTTGCTGCACTGCACCACCATTGAAGAGGTGCATAGACACTGGTTCAGAGGGTGGAAAACTGCAATTGTCTCTTCCTGTTACAGGTGGGATGCTTACAGCTACAATGATTCAACAGGAAAGAGTCCATTCCCCCCTTTCTCTGATAGTCCATACTGTCAGAAGCTGACAGGACACAGCTCAAGAAGGAGAAATATTTACTTTGCTTAATAACCAGTTCATGATCTGAGTAGTGTAAGTGGGGAATTATAAGTGGGAATAGGTAAATACTTAAATATTTGTGCAATGTTACTTGATCAGAAAATATTTCGACCTTTAAAACAAAATGAGATTAAATTTACGTAGTGAATCTAGTGAAATTTATTTTCCTTTTAAGATAAAGTGGGGGAAGGGCAGAGGGAGAGAGAGAGAGAGAGAGAATCTTAAGTAGGCTCCACAGCCAGCATGGAGCCTGACAAGGGGCTCAGTCACACAACTCTGAGACCATGACCCAAGCTGAAACCAAGAGTTGGTCGCTTAACCAATTGAGCCACCTAGGTGCTCCTACTGGAATTTATTCTTGATCACAACAAATGCCCTCAGTTCTATCAAACTATTGACTTCCTCTAGAGATGTTTATTTAACAACCTATCAGATTATGTCAAGTATTTATTTTTGGCACAGTCACAGAATTTTAGGTTCAAAAATGTTAATGTTCATCACTAAAAAAAAAAGATATTTATCTGCCATTATCACCTTCCAATAGCCTCATTGCTTACTCACAATCAACCTTTCCTTGGTTCTAAATCACTATTCATTTAGCTTTGACTCCAAGTATTTCTTGTTTTCACTTTTATAAAGTATAATGAATGATTTTATCCTGCTTTCTAGATATATTTTATTTAGCTAGATCCATTAGAGCATTAGAGACACCTAAAACTTTGTGGTTTTTATACATCTTCTTTGGAATATCTCAGCATACACTTGCTGTGTTTACTAGTTTGAACATCTGTTTAAAGGTTTCTCCTCTAAACCAGAAATAATCTTTTCTGTCTGAAATCCCATAAAATTTTATCTGTACCTCTGTAAAGTAAATATTTTCCAATCAGAACTAAGGTTATCTGTGTATACATGATTTTTTTCTCCTACTTTTAAACTAGAACAGGGTCTTCTTGCAAGCATTATTATGTGACAAATAACTTATTGGGCACAAAGAATGCAAATTTGAATAAAACAAAGACACTTGCTTTTATGGAATTCATGGTCAGCCAAGAATGATATGTAAATAGATAATTAAAATGTGCAATGATAGTAATATATACAAGATACTGAGATAGCAAAAGAAGTGGTAATTCCTTTTCCTGGGAGTGGATGGAAGGAAATTCCAGCTGAATTTTGAGAGTGCATTTGAATTGGGATGAATGCAACTGGTGAGGTTGAAGAGTCAAAGAATGACAAATTTATATGAAAAATAAGGCATGAGTGAAAATACAAAGATGTGAAAGTTCAAGGCATATTGTAAGAACTGAAAGGTATTTAGTAGAACTTGAGAGGTGAGGGAGAACTCAGTAGAAAAGATGTAGGCACTGAGGAAGGAGCAAGGTGGGGGAGAAGTAGAAGACTGAGATATCATCAGGTCCCAGGAGTTCAGCTAGATAGTTTTCAAACCATTCTGAACACCTATAGATTCAACAGGAGATAGAAGAGAAGAAGAGCAGCAATTCTAGAAACAGAAAATTGACCACTTTCTGGACGGTAGGACATATGGAGAAGTGAATCCAAGGCAACATTCTGGAAGATAGACTACAGGGGGGAGGGCTGGCTTCCAGTGAGTGAAAGAGCAGCAGAGCACAAAATCAGAACTTTCAGAAGTCTGCTCCACTGAGGGACTTCGCTCCAGAGGTTAAGTGGGGAGTGGAGCCCTCACGGGAACAGTGTGGTCTCAAGACCCATGGGGTCACAGAAAGACCAGGGCTGCCTAGGTTTGACAGAGCTCCCAGGTATCAGAGCAGGGAAGCCAACTGCAGAGACAGAGCTGAGCAGTGGGCTCTCACCTGGGATTACCTTAAACCATGATCCAAGACACAGTCCACTGCTCTTCAAGCAGGGACCCCACAAGCAGCAGATCTGAAGAGATCCCCTCCTTCCTTCTCTGGGAGGAGCTGCACAAGAACATGTGGCAGGAATCTGCTGAGTTTGGAGACTCCAAATGGGGCCGTGCATCAGAGACAAAAATGCTCAATCACAGGCCTGGTGACCACAGGAGTGCGGCTGGAGACAGGGAGATGGGAGGGATTAACTGCTTTTCCCTGAGGGTGCACTGAGGAGTGGGGCCCTGAGCTCTTGGCTGCTATAGGACTGGAGAATGGGATACTCATTCCCATCCTCATTTCCACCCTCCAAAGCTGTACAGAAAACATTCAGGGAACAAAACCTACCAAGAGTGAACCTGAGCAGATTACTTAGCCTGGCCCCTGGCAAAGGCAGTGAAATTCTGCCTCAGGAAAAGACATTTGAGAATCGCTGTAACAGGCCCCTCTCCAAGAAGATCAGCAAGAACATCCAGGAAAGACCAAGTTCACTAATCAATGAGAACTGTGGAATTCCAGAGCTAGGGGAAAGCAACACATAGAATTCATGGCTTTTCCCCCATGATCTTTAGTCTTTCAAAGTTAAATTTTTTAAATTTTTATTTTTTTCTTATTCTATTTTTTAAGATTTTTCCTCTTTCCTATTTCAAAATTTTTAGCTACTTTATCTTATTAGTACCTTTTTCAAAAATCTTTTTTTATTTTCATTTTTACAGTCATATTTTATCCCTTCATTGTATTTAAGCTTATTTCTTGTATACAAATAGGGTTTTTTTCTTTAAAATTTTGACAAAGAATTTCTTCTAATAAATCAAAATATACCCTACATCTAGCACACAGCTTTGTTCTAGTCTCCAGCTTGATCACATTCTATCCTCATTTTTTCTTTTTTCAACCGTCTTATCTTATCAATTCCTTTTTCAGAATCTTTTTAAATTTTCATCTTTATATTCACACTCCATGCCTTCATCGTGTTTATCCTTATTTATGTGTGTATGTGTATATATATATGTGTGTGTATATATATATAATATACACTTATGTACACTTATATACACTTATACACTTATATACACTTATATATAATTATATATATATAAGTATATATATACACATATATATACTTATATATATATACATATATATATATATATATAAGTTTTTCTTTCTTTAAAATTTTGGGAAGTAGTTTCTTCTAACAGACACAAAATCAAGTGTTTGTGGCTCTGTTCTATTCACCAGTCTAATTAATATATCTTTTTTTTTTTTCTTTTCTTTCTCTTTCATTTTTCCCTCTTTCTTCTCCCCCTGGTTTCAGGTCTCTTCTGATTTCGTTAATATATATTTTTCTGGGGTCGTTGCTACACTTTTAGTATTTTGTTCTATCATTCACCCATTCTTTTTTTTTAAGCTTTTTTTATTTAAACATATAATGTAACTCCACCACCCTCTCCCAAACCCTCTCCCCCCCCCCCAGTTTGTTTTATTACATTAAGAGTCTCTTTTGGTTTGTTTCCCTCCTGATCCCATCTTGTTTCATTTTTTCTTTTCCTACCACCTTAACCCCCAACCCCGTTGCATCTCCACTTCCTCATATCAGGGAGATCATGTGATAGTTGTCTTTCTCCAGTTGACTTATTTCGCTAAGCATAATACGCTCTAGTTCCATCCATGTCGTCGCAAATGGTAAGATTTCATTTCTTTTGATGGCTGCATAGTATTCCATTGTGTATAAATACCACCTCTTCTTTATCCATTCATCTGTTGATGGACATCTAGGTTCTTTCCATAACTTGGCTATTGTGGACATGGCTGCTATAAACATTCGGGTACACGTGCCCCTTTGGATCACTACATTTGTATCTTTAGGGTAAATACCCAGTAGTTCAATTGCTGGGTCATAAGGTAGCTCTATTTTCAACTTTTTGAGGAACCTCCATGCTGTTTTCCAG
The DNA here is from genome assembly GCA_003697995.1 of Taxidea taxus jeffersonii. Taxonomy (NCBI): domain Eukaryota; kingdom Metazoa; phylum Chordata; class Mammalia; order Carnivora; family Mustelidae; genus Taxidea; species Taxidea taxus. The sequence continues at coordinate 78,346 of ML104605.1, read as the reverse complement.
AGTGGTTGCACCAGCTAACAATCCCACCAACAGTGTAGGAGGGTTCCCCTTTCTCCACATCCTCGCCAGCATCTGTCATTTCCTGACTTGTTCATTTTAGCCATTCTGACTGGTGTGAGGTGGTATCTCATTGTCGTTTTGATTTGTATTTCCCTGATGCCCAGTGACGTGGAGCACTTTTTCATGTGTCTGTTGGCCATCTGGATGTCTTCTTTGCAGAAATGTCTGTTCATGTCCTCTGCCCATTTCTTGATTGGATTATTTGTTCTTTGGGTGTTGAGTTTGCTAAGCTCTTTGTAGATTTTGGATACTAGCCCTTTATCTGATATGTCATTTGCAAATATCTTCTCCCATTCTGTCAGTTGTCTTTTGGTTTTGTTGACTGTTTCCTTTGCTGTGCAAAAGCTTTTGATCTTGATGAAGTCCCAATAGTTCATTTTT